>VURO01003482.1:119292-144734 GCA_015108175.1 Pelvicachromis taeniatus | reverse complement strand
GTCTACGATTTTCTTGTGTGTGCAACTGCTCTTTGTCCACCAGGATAATCTCATGCAGGAGATTATTTAGGGGGGTGGGACTCTTCAGATTAACAAAAGTTAAAAAAAACAACAAAAAAAACCCCAACAATCTGCTAACAAACTAAAGACATCCATGTGCCCGTGATTAGGCTGAGACAGTATTATTTATAGTCTGGATCCAGTTTAAGGTTTCAGAGCAGTCGTCACCTTTCAAATAAACATCAGCACTGAGATCACACTTGGGACATAAAATGAACTGAAATTAAAAGTTTGTTACCGCTCTGTGCACCAAATCACAAGATTCATGATTTTCTGCAACATTAAACTTTTGACTTGTTTGAAACAGTATTGAACTTTTGTTCTTTAAAAAAAATCTTCACCATTTTCTCATCATCATCTGAAAACATCTCTGATTGGAGGAGACAGCTTAACAGAGAAAGTTGATAACTACCATCAAAATACCCGCCATCTCCAACCAGCTAATGCGAACAAAGACGTACGACACCCCTCTGATGTTCATACCCTGCTAGGAGTCGAAGTCCATGGTTCTCGATCCTCTAGGGCAACATCACCACCTTCCACTGTGTTCCCTGAAGGAGTTTCTGTTAAAGTAATCACACTTCATATCAACTCCACATCCTCACCCCATGTTTTATTTGATTCTATCATAAACAGAGTTTTTGCAACAAAGAGAACAAGGTGTGGACATTTTCTCGTTAAGCCACTAACCAAGGAACTTTTGGGCGTGAACCTCAAACGTTAACAAAGTTTAAAAGTTTGAGGTTTAGCATGATCACTTCAGGTTTACATTGGATTTTTAGCATAAAAGCCTAACAGTACTTGCCAGGTGCATCACCACAATAACTTGTGCAAACATCCTACCTCCTACCACACCCAATGTGTTCTAGTCTTTGTCTTTAACTCATCAATATGGCATCATTTTATTGTTTTGTTTTTTTTCATGATGGCTAAAAGCAAATTTGGCTGATGCTCCAAGAATAAAAAATTATCTTGGTATAACTCCTTAAATTTTTTTTCTGATCTCTCTCTTTATTATACAACTATTTTTAATAACAGCCTCCATTATGTGGTCTTTATATTGTTCCAATATTATACTTTGCTCTTTGTTTGTAAAATATGAGCGCTGCTGCCAGTAGACCCATGCATCTGTCCAACTGTCAGAGACTAATCGTACACTTGTAGCTAAATTGGAAAATCCTGGATTAACTTATTAAGGTAATACAACCTTTGAGTGACTGCTTAGCCTGACTGACAATTTAGAGGCAGGTAAAGCCTGAAGAGGGAAAAATATCCTGGCTACGTTGAACCTACTTTGCCGTAAGAGCCCTAATGAGATACATGTCTGTCATTATAGGCTGCCAGTTAAAATGTATCCTCATATTTTGTCATGTTAATATTGTAATAAGCTTGCAGTGTCCATTCAGCTCACGTGTTGTGTAACTCAGTATTAACAATGACTCACCAAGTGATCCATTCTGGACCTACAAAAGAAGAAGTGGTACTACTTTACTGTCAAGAAATACAAAGACAAGAGAAATAAAGTGTTGTACAGAGGAGTATATGTCAGATAAATTCACCTGTGAAAAGCCTAATCACGTCTGACCTACAGCTGCAAAACATGGTTGTTTAGTTACTCCGAAAACCAACAGAAACAAATTACCATTTCCTCTGCTGTCACACAATCTTCACCATCACCGCTCGCCTTTTTTTGATCTGCAGTAAAAAAAAAAACATACATATTTAAAAAGGGGACTTCACAGAGAAAGAAAAAAAAACAAAAAAAACAACAACAACGCCAACTGAAAATTACTCTCAAGCAGTGAACCGCACACTCCCTGATCTGAAGTCTGATACCTGTGCAGGCATCTGTTGAGCAAGCCTCTTCCATACAACAGGTCACTTCTTCAATCTCATCGCCCTAAAAAGCAACAAAACATTCTTTGCTTCAAATCCATTCCTGTATGTGAGTATATTTTGAAACTTCTGTTTGTTTCCAAATCCCAAATAAAAATCTGTGCTTTTTTTTTTTTTTTTACATATTTTAAAAATAGAAATTCTGAACAATACTGAATATATGTTTACAAGATGGACATAAAAACTAAACATGGCAGTAAAAAGAAAAAGAAGAAAAAAAAGAAAATAGCCAATCTGAAGAAATCACTTTGATGGGTTTTCAATATTTAATGTGCAATATATTGCAGGCCATGCATCCAATGAAGTGATTGTGGATTTTGTTTGTTTTTTGCTTTAGTGCAGCTATAGTAGGCTACTTACATGCTACTATAAGAGCTAGCATGTTTTCAAAGTGAATGCTCTATAGTTGGTCAATGTGTTCTGTGCACTGTCACCACAATATGTTTTTTTGTTGTTGTTTTTTTAAATACATAAGCCATTACATGTCCCTGGTGAGCAATGCAACACCACTTAAAGGCAATAACTGGCAGTCAGAAGATAGCCACAGATGGACACACTCCACTATCTAGTTACCTTCTCCAGCGAGGACACAGTGTGCATGATGGGCTCACTGGCAGCTATGTCAGTGTCTGCTAGATCCAAACATAGACAAGCCAGAAAGATGAGTTTTAAATGGGGAATGACAGTTTACTTGTTTAAAAAAAATAAATACATCACTGCCATATCTACACTATATTGCCAAAAAGTATTTGCTCATGTGCCTTCACACACACATGAACTTGAGTGACATCCCAATCTTAATGCAAAGGGTTTAATGTAATGTCTGGTCACCCTTTGCAGCAAAAAAAAACAAAACAAAGTTCAACTCTTCCATATCTTTTACCACAAAGTTTAGAAGTGTGTTTATGCTCTAGAGTCCAGTGGCAGCGTGCTTCACACCACTGCATCGAGTGTTTTGATTTGTGCTGGATGATACCCAGCAATGTCATGTTTGTCACTCATTCCATGAAGCTCTCTGCGCACTGTTCTTGAACTAATCTGAAGGCTGCATGAAGTTTGAAGGTCTATAGTGACGGACTCTGTAGAAAGGACCTCTGCAACCAATGCACCTCACCATCTGCTGACCCCGCTATGTGATTTTACATGACCTACCACTTCGCAACAGATTGCTGGCATTCCCAAACACTTCCACTTCATTATAATACTTAGTAGCGAGGAAATTTCACAACTGAACTTGTTGCACAGATGAAACCGTTACTACAGTAGCCCATTCCTTCACAAATATTTGCAGAAGCAGTCTTCTTGCCTAAATGCTTAATTTTATATGCATGCGACCATGGAAATGATTGGAACACCTGAGTTCAATAATTTGGATGAGTGAATGAGTACTCTTGGCAATATGGTGTACTTGCTTAACCGTTTCATGCAAGGTTCATGCTTGAAGTCCTGCATTTGAACTTAACATATAAATATAAAATCTGGCAAAATCTCATCAAACCTGAGTTTGGAATGTTGAGATGAACCAAGGACTCCTCATCGCTCACAGAGTCACTCTGAAATAGAGCAGATAGGCTTCACTCACCTGAGAGCTCCAAATGGGACTATGTCAGTTATTAAGAGCATTTTACAGTTAGTCACCTAAACAGTAAATAATCAGGCAGATTTTTAGTAATCAGGACAAAAGCAGAACTGCTTAACACCTATACAAATATTACAGTACATCTTCATCCTCAGCATACCTCAGCTTGTGTCGTAGCACACAAAACCTCTTGCTGACTCATGCCATCTCCAGCCTCACTTTCCAGTTCTTTGGGAGCACCTGTGTGGACAATTGTACCCATTTATGCCCCATATCGTCACCCCGAGACATTTCTCAATATGAGTACTTGTGTTCTTTTGAAACATCAGTCGTGTATTTTCTCACTGGTAAAATCATGACAAACTTTCATACCTCATACTAAACTGAATCAATTTAAGATTTAGTCTTCCTATAGTCTTATGAAATGTAGTCAACTAAAACTAAAAGCATTTAGATCCTTAAATGATGTCTAAAACTTAATGTTTCACGCAAAAGACTATGACTAAATCAACGTTGCAACTGTGGCAGTCAGCTGGCCAAAATACAGAAAGCAACACTGTTGTTTTTTCATTCCTGCGTCCCCTTTCACTTTAGGATTTTCCCAATCTAAACCAAAATCACCATTTACAGAGTTTTGGGTGACAAAAAAGGAAGCACTCACTGCACAACTGCTCCTCAGGAGGCACAAAGGAGGGCATCAGCATTTCAGTCGGAATCTGAAGAAAAGAACAAAATGAACAAAACACTGTCCTTGTCAATGTTCTAATAATTTAACCCAATCCAATTTCTTGTTGTGCTGTCATTTCTTGTACCTGTTTTGAGACTTTAGTTCCTAGATCAGTACTTTCCATGAGACTAATAGCGATCCGTGGAACCTTGAGAAAATGTGATCAGCAATTTTAAATTTCAGTATGGCACTTTGGAGCCTTTTTAAAAAGATCATGAGAAGTTGAAATCTACCAATTTCACTGCTGTCTTACGGCTCAGGGAAGTACCACTTCCTACAGAAGCTGTTATTCCATCATGGTTTTTGGCTGGATCTGTAAAAAGGAAAATGCAACACACATGAAATCATTAACTTGTATAATAACTGACATGCGAGACTCAACTCTGAGTCCATCAGATTCCAGCAGGCAAATTTACTGTTATATTACAAGTATTTTCAAGAATGACATGGTATTCATTATGATTTGAGCACATTTGTCAAGCATGAACATATTATGTACTAACAAGGAGAAGGACAAAAAAAGAGAAATTTAACCTTTTCTTACCAGAAACATTCATGATGTCAGAGCTGTAGGAAACTGTGCTCATCTCTTCAAGTAGATGTTCCTTGTCTGTTTCAGCAGTTCTCTCTACGTCATCCGTTGTCTCTAAAAGGTTCACATCCACTGGAGAACTTGAGTCGTTGGGCCCAAGAGGGTCTATTACCAAGGCTCGCTCCTCTTCGATGTCTTTGTTAGTGTCCTCCATGTTGAAGTTCATATTCAAAACATTATGGTCTTTGTCATCTTGGTTATCAAGTGGCGATAATACACTTTCATCTATACCACTATCACCAGGAAACCTGTCCTTGGTCAATATTGCAGAGGCTTGGACTACAATCTTCTCTGTAGAAACACTTTCTTCTCGGATCTCAAAAAGCTCAGGATGAACTGAATCATTGGAGGACTTTGGAGCACTTGTCAATTTTTGTACCTCATCTTCTGTGCAATGGTCAACAAACTGATCGCTGCTGAGCTCATCACTGTTGTCTTTCTCAAAGTGGATATGACATTTATCTACTTCTTGGGTTTCTGGATTCTCTACTTGATCATCAGGTACCACAGACGTATTTACAGTTGAGTCAATCTGCACTGATGGTTCATCTGAATCAGGTAGTCCATCTGCTTTGGCTTTACCTTCGGTTATGAAACTCTTCCACCAGGTTTTCATCAACTCGTTTATCACCTGACCTTCGCATTCCACCTGCACAAAGATTGTTCCTGTAGCTCTTGCTAGTTTAGTGACAGTCAACTGTAACAGTTTCTCAGCTGTAAGTGTAGACAATTCAACCTCTGCTACACTTTCCCAATATCCAGACAAAGCATCAAAGCCTTCAAGCTCGCACAAAAATGCCTGTGGTGGAATCTTCAACAAGCAAGGTGGCATTTCTCTCACATCTGTTATATTGACTCTAGACTTGTTTCCATAGTCCACAAAGAGAACAGAGAGTTCACTCTCATTTTTGTCAATGACCCTTGCACGATACCAAAACTGATCATCTGAAAAGAGAGCAATACATATACTTCCAGGAACAAGAGCATCTGCATCAATATGATTCTGACCTGTTGAATTCCCGACTTCTGAGAGGCCTAACATGATCTTATCAAGTTCTTCTGAACTAGCAGACTGACACCAGAAAGTCTGATCATCATTTATGACTGTGATATAGACTTCCAATTTCTGCCCCTCAAAATAGTCTTCCAGAAAGTTATGTTGGGAGCAGTGGCTCAGCACTGATCTCTCTGGCACTTCTCTGATGTCAGATACCTGGGATGGCTCTTCCTTTTCTTGCTCAAGTTTCTCTGAAGTGATTTCAGGATCTCCAGTAGGCACTTTATACATAATATTCACACCATTGTCTTCAAGGTCAACTTCCCACACAGATCCAATCTTCCTGACAAATTGGCACTTGAACACTTTTTCTCCACTGCCAGCAATTTTTTCTTTGAAAGTTGACACCACAGCTGGATCAACTACTACCTCTTCCCCAAGACCTACAGCGTCACTCAGCATACAATGTGTGCTGTACATTGGCAGTTGCAAGAAATTCTCATGAAGTCTGCCCATCTTGGAAAGTGGAGTCATGGCTGTATTGCCAAAATCAACAAACTCAACTAGAGCCATTGCATCGCAATGGAGTTCTCTTACAACTGCTCGGTACCATGAGGAATCTTCTGTGTACTCTGCTTGCACAAGGTCACCTGGACGCACATCTTTGAGCCTGTTCGTTTCTGAAGTTGATCTGGGGTCATTGAGCTTTTCTACTAGGGAATATATATGATCCTCTTCCCTTACAAACTGCACATAAAAACTTAATGGGCTGTTGCAATGTGACACATAGACATCTGCTACCATACCAGGTGTGATAGAATTTGAGGGCAAGTCTGAAAGTTTAGGAAGCTTTTCAGCATTACTTTCTTTTTCGGATTCTGTGCCATTTATTGTTGACTCGAGTTTCTTGGCATCTGTTGGAAGATCTGAAGATCTGACATCACCACCAGCTGGCTCAGATGACTGCCTTTGGTGTGGAGGTGTATACAACTGTAGTCGTGGACTCTTGACCCTTTGACCATTTTCATCACCTGACTTTGTCGTTTTGCTCGAAAGATTCATTTCGTTAGATTTCCTGTCATCTCTTAAAAGAAAAGGAGGTTTTGATGCAGAGAAACTGTTTTTCTTCAGGACTTGTGTGTCATCTTCCATTTTTGTGGTCTGTTTTGAGTAAGCTTTTGTCATCTTCTGTGAATCACTAGCTGAAGCCTCAAAAGCTCTCCGACCCTGGCTGACAACCTGGTTTTCTGTGTGCATCTCAATCTGAAACTTCTTCTTGAGCTTTGAATTGATCAGAGTGTTTCCATGATAGAGCTCAACTTGCACTTTCCCATCAGGTTCTCTGGCCACCACTAGCGCTCGGAATTTACATTCTGTTGCAGTTTTCTCGAACCAGCTGTTCACCTCACTGGAAACATTAGCAGGGACATCAGAAAGACCACACACCACTGCTTGCACAGGCACAGACATTACATCATTTGCCTCTCTAGGAACTGGGAGCAAGTCAGATTTATCAACTTCAATAGTGTCGCCATAATCCACAAAATGAACCAGGACTGCTGGATTTGTGGCCTTGATCTGTCCTCTATACCACTGCCCATCAGTATACCTTGCAAAGCACAGAGGTCCAAAGACTGCTAGAAGCTTCATATTCTCAAGCTGACGACAAAGACTGCTCACTTTCATGTTTAGGTCATTTATCACATCAGCATTCTTTTCAAGCTGGCAGTAGAAGTGGTTAACATTGTTCACAGAAGTCACTGTGACCACCTCCTCCGTCCCAGTTTTGACATTGTGTGCTGAGTAGTAGTATGTATCCAGATGAAAAGATGGTGCCCCAGCTTTTTTGGGAGGTGTACTTTTCACGAGATTGACCATACTAGTGCAAATACTCTCAAATGGAGTTTCTAGGTCCACAAGGTTGAAAACAATCGTCTGCTCACTGTACATGACAGCATATATGGTGCATTTCAGAATCACAAAGTTGGAAGCAGCCGTGTCCACAAAGTTTTGAAACCTTCCTACTGCCTCTTCGTTCCACTCAGTTACAGCAGATGTAGGGTCAATGGGATTCAACAGACTGCATCGAAAAGCTTGACCATGCAGCGTGAGAAATTCTGGGCTGATTCTCCTCAGGTCATGGAGGGAGACCGTCTCTGTCTGGCCATAGTCAACAAACAACACATCCACATAAGGGGTTTCATGTTTATGAATCACAAGGGCCCTGTACCACAATCCGTTATCAGGGTGGCGAGCAACACAAGCCTTTTCGACATTTGGCTGAAACTCACTGCCTGCATAGTGGGCCTGTATGTCATGCATGAGCAATTTCAACTGTCCTGCATTATAATCTAGCTGGCACCAAAAGTCGTTTGGGCTTTCAATGAAGGACACATTGACATCAAGGACACTTCCGATAGGAAACAAAAGTTCCTTAAAGATGGCCAGTCTCCCTTCATTCTGGCTTAGGCCAATTGTGTTTTGGGCCTGGAGAGCCAATCCACTGTTCCTATTCCCACGTGGTGGGCTGGCATTTGGATGTTGTGTGGGGGGCGTAATAGAAGGTTGCATTGTGGCTTTGCACTGCCTTGGTTTGTCAGCACTTTCAGCAAGACCAGAAATACACAGTAGTGTACTGACTTGTTGTTCTCCCTGTGCTTTAGGATCAGTCAGATGGACAACATAGCCATTATCATATTTGGCCAATACATGTACTTTTAGTTCTTTATGTGTGACTGCTTTGCTGAAAAACGCAGAGGCACTCTCACTCCATCTCCCATCTTTAGGTCGGACACCAGCCAGAGTACATTTTAGTGCCAATCCTGGCAGCTTTTTGAACTCAGCAGGAAGTATCCTGAGGTTTCTCCCATCAACCACTTCTGTATGTCCATAATCAACAAAGAATACCTCAACTTGTGTCTCACCAACTTCAGTCACAGTTGCTCTGTAGAAATCACCATCTGCTGCTCTGGCTGCACAGTAGAGTCCAACAGTTGGAATTCTAACAGATTCTTTATTCACAGAATCTTTGTACAGATGGTAGAAGGTATCCTTTAATTCATTCAACTGCTTTGAATAGTTTTGTGTTTGGATGTAAAACTCTGATGGGTTTGTTACATGCTGAACAATTACCACATGTGAGGAGTTTAGCAGAAGAACTTCAGCAGGCACCCTCTCTGCTACTGCTTTCCCTTCTTTTTCTTCCATAAATCGTCCAGGAGTTAGCATCTTTCTTTCTCGTTGGGCTGGATGCTGTCGCCTGTGTGCTGTGTTGTAGATGGCATAATCTTCCAGTGTTCTTTCACAGTCCACCAAACAGCCCTCTTTGGAACCAAACAAGACATTCATGTTTGTATTGTCATCCCCATAAAGAGTGACATAGTGAACACCCTCTGAGATGCTTTGGTACTCAAATTTGGCAATCATTGTCTTGTGCAGCAGGAGAGACCTGAGGTAGTCAATTTGGGTGGTTGTCCATCCTACCCCT
Source organism: Pelvicachromis taeniatus (assembly GCA_015108175.1). Classification (NCBI taxonomy): domain Eukaryota; kingdom Metazoa; phylum Chordata; class Actinopteri; order Cichliformes; family Cichlidae; genus Pelvicachromis; species Pelvicachromis taeniatus. The sequence goes on along the minus strand of VURO01003482.1, from coordinate 135,396 downwards.
TTGTCAATGACTCCATAGAGAGAGCAGATGTAAGTGACAACTGGCATCCTAAAGAACTCTGCAGCCAATGGTCTTACATTCTCCACTTGAACAAACTGTTTGGTTCCATTGTCAACACTCAATACTTCCACCATGTTATTGGTGGGAAATACCTGTTGTAAAACAGAGCGGTACCATTTGCCATCACTTCCTCTTGCAGAACATGGAAACCCTATCATTTCTGGGCCTATAATGCAACTGGACATTCTGCCTTCGCAGCTCTGTGTAAGTTGATCTGACAGTTTCTTCAGTTCTTGAGAGAAGACCTTTAACTGGCAAAAAATCCTCTGTGGATTTGTCACTTCTGTTACAATGACTGTCTCTACACTTCCTCCCTGTAGCTCTGGGTACATGAATTCCTCTTGCTTGCGCAGTTTTTCACCTGGCCCCACAGACAGCTGTGTGATCTCTGCAGAAACCTCAGCTCTACTATGGGACTGCACTGACTTTAGGACAAAATCCTGGAACATGTTTGGGGATAATTTCTTGGCAAATCCCATCTCATACATTTGTGTGGATATGCAAGGTATGTGCAGAAAGAATGTTCTGTTCAGGACTAGTACTTCCTGCACATGTGCTGACACACACTTCCCAGGAAGAGATTTTAAAAATTCAAGAGCCACTGCGGACCATCTGTTCTCAGGTGAGAGTGGTAGCACGTTAGCTAGCACACAAAACTCCACTTCAGGAGGCACTTGGAAATACTCTTTTTTACCCCATGCAAGCTTACTTGTGATGGCACTGAACGTTATTCCTTTGTCAATGAGGAACACTGTGTATTTCGACCCATTACTTGAGACTATGCGAGCCCTATACCAAATACTCTCGACCTGAACCAAGCACTGGTCACCAGGTTTTCCTTCCAGTTCTTTAAAAGTGTCCCCAGGGGCCTGAATGTCCTTGGCTAGACATTCATACTCCGCAGTCCTCTCCTGGCTAAATTTTCCCCAGAATTCCACAAGTGTACAAAGGGGATGCAAGTGGACCCGGGATATGAGAACTGTTACATTTGATCCTCGTGTAGGAAGTCCTAAGATTGATGACATTTTGGCAGTTTCATAAAACTTAGCTACCCATGATTTGTCTCCTCTCAAAACCACTGCATGAGTGCTGGATCTTATCTGGAAAACACAAGAACACGTACACATGCACACACACATTAAATGTAACAAATCTTGAACCAGGGTTATAAAAACTCAAAAAGTCAGTCTAATTTACGCATACAGCCCTAAATTTAAGTAATTAAAATTTATAGCAATTACTAACCAAAAATAATATACTAGCGGCTACCAGGGCTACTTGCCTCCTAGTGCAGGTCTCTAGAGTGCACAGAGTTGAATTTCTCAATGGTGCAACTAAAAAAATAAATAAATAAAATTTAAAAAATCCTGGATCACACTGGTGCAACCAGCCATTTGAGAGGAGAAGAAGAAGAAGAAAAAAAAAGTCTCAGCAACTCTAAAGTGTCTGTGTGGTCAACAACAGACACACATTACTGTATGCCCATGTCATGGTCTAAACCAATTGGACATAGTCAAGGGCGGGTCCTCTTTGACTGTGGTCCAGATATTCCTGTAGGTGTACATTTGAAAGTGCAGGCAGATAGAGAGAGGTGATAGGTCTGATAGAAGTGGATGTAGCTGTGGGTAATAAGAAAAGATGAATAGAACGATTGATAACTTTTTCGTTACGTTAAAGGGAACCCCGACTATTATGACAAGTTTGCGCTAAAATATGTACTGTGCTTTCAATAATATATATGTGGTATTAAAATACACAAAATGTTTTCCTTTTAAGCAAATTTTATATAAAACCAATTTACCAGTAGGACACCATTGTTTTTTACTTCTCAATGCACGCTGGGTAGTAACGTCATATGGCTGCACCGCATCAAGTTTACAGTTAGCAGTGCACTGGAAATGGCTTCTGTTCAACCTTTCCAGTTTGAACCAGAGCAAACCGAGAGAGAGGATGTAGTGGAGCAATCGCTGGGCATGTAGTGCCGATCCAGATTACTCGGCCTCTTTTACAGATAATTAGACGTGGAAGTAGAGATTTTTTTTACTTTTGTGATAAAGTGAAAAATTAGTATTGTTACATGACCGTTCAGTTTGAGGGTTACAACAGAAAATGATATATTTATTGTTTTCACGTGATATCAGACTGGATTTATTTTAACAAACTAAGAACATTTTGCCTGATTATTTTTATCCTCCTGTAACTTTACTGTATAAAGAGTTAAAACCTCCAAAGTTTCAGGAGCAAAAAGGTATAAGATGCGTTTGTGAACTAAAAATTAAGAATGTGGGATAGTGTTTGTCCATTATTTTGAAATCCCAGTGCGTGCTTCCCATGCAGGGGAAACAAATTCTGTCGGGGATACCTTGGCACAACACGTTATACTGCATTTGTGATTGGTGCTAATAAGTTTCGAACGGAAACACTGAAAAAGCACAGTGTATCCAGAAAACACATTATATGCCACGATAAATGCACTGCCCAAATGTCCCCTCTCCCCACTGCCTTGCAGCTGCAGGCAGCAGCAAACAGGTCATCAGTGGAGACCGACACTAAGTTTAACATTGCCTACAATATACTATATATAGTTTAGTATTTTTTTTAGTATAGTTTAAATTTCAGCTCAGTGAAGCACTTTAAGCACCAGCACTTTTTCAGTAACTTATCTGTCTTGTAGAACTGTGCTCCAAATAAAGAACTTTGTGTTGGCAATATTGTTAGTCAATCATTTACAAATCAATATTGTCTGTATGGACAGCAATTTTCAAATAAAAAAGTGAACATGTTAAACTGTTAAGCGATGCGGTTGAAAAAATTTGGGTGCAGCTAACTTTTTTGCTGGTGCACCTAAGAAAAAAAGTTAGGCGCACCAGTGCAACTGTGGCACAAAGTTAGTCTAGAGCCCTGTATAAATCAGAAAGGAAGTTTCCCAAAATGAGCTTGTTATTCAGATTTGTATTCCAGTTCTTTGGGGGGATCTAAATTGTCATTTGGGGGTGGCCATGCATGTGAGGATAATTGGCTGCACATATACCTATGTTTGGTGCAGCAGAACTCAACCATTTTTGCATTTTTCTGATATTTCTAGCCTTTTTTTTTCTTCTTTTTTTTTTTTTAAAGCTACACTGTATTTTGTGTTTGGGTAAAATAAACCCCACTCTGAAAACACACTCTTGGTACGCCAAACATCTTTGGTGGGCGTCTTTGTTTCCTCTATGCAGATAAAACTGTGATGTTTTTGGAATGTTCTTGAAGGAAAAAATACCCTCCTATGTTGGAGGATTTGATGTTTTGCTGAGAAATATTTTTCCTTTTTTTTTGTCAGTAATTCTTCTGCTGCTTTTATGTTTTGTTTTGTTTTTTCTATATTAATTAAAATCTGGCTGTGATTAGGCCCACCCACCTGCTGTTCAAGTCTTCTGTGAGCTAAAATGCGTTGCTTCAGCTGAGGGTTGGAACCAAGGCCTAGCAATAGCTAAATAAGGACATTGAGCTGTCCGAGAATAAAATTACCTTTGTATGGTAAGTAAAGGTTGTTGCTGAATATAATTGGCTGCTTCAGTTTTGGGGTCCTGGTTCTGTGCATGTTTGCTTTTTGTCACACTGCCTCGACCTACTGCAACACCTTAATAAACCAGAGTCATTCCCAGTGTTATCCATAACACCCATGCTTTTACTGCAGTGACAACAACAAATGTCTGCTGTTAATTAAAGGTGATCATTTCAGCTTTAATTGAGTGCTTACTGAAACAATGAGCCTTTTCAGGCTCTGTTTGGCTGAGCAACATGAATAAATCTCAACTGTTAGGACAGCTTATTCTCTTAAAAGCTTAAAATGTTTTTAAAGCCTAATCCTCCAACATTTAGTGTTCACCAGGAATATTCTTCTTAAGCCTCCTGGTTTTATTACTCTAGTTATTTGTGTGTACTAGAGCATGGCCGTCCTGCCGTAAAACACCAGATTTGTAGTTCCTGTTTTACACTGAACTACCCGTCTGTGTGTGTTTTTTATTTGTCTGTGTTTGCGAATAAGTGTGTGTACAACTGTTCTGCCTCATGACCCTGCACACTTCCCACTCACGTTTCACTTTTTATGCTTGCATCCTGTCAGCGTGACAACAGCTCTCTGAGTCTGTTTGCTGTGCAGTTTCACTGCTCCGTGTCTCTGGCTGTTGTTCAGAGCCATGATTGTAATGGTCACTTCTGTTCTGTTTATTGTGTCTCAGCTGCTCATTTATTACTGTTAATGGGTTGTTGTTGGGTTTTTTTGTTTTTTTTGTTTGTTTTTTTTGGGGGGGGGGTTTACTGGTATAAGAACACAGACTCTCAATTGGCTTAAACCACAAACTGTCTGACATGTCCTAATACACAGCAATAGTTGATTTCTGGTTTGATTATTTTATTTTATTTTATTTTTTTAAGTTTGTTTCAGTTGCTTTGGCTATTGTTCAGGTTTTGGTGCTTTGTATTCAACGTAAGATTTTTTTGCCTTATCTATTCTTATAAGGTCTGCGTTATGTCTGTGTCATGTTTCTGAAGCCTAAGTCATTATACAAGTGGTTATTTAAAATGCACACCATATGCCCTGTTGATTAAATGCAAACTACTTACACAGTTTGCACAAAATTGCTTTGGCAGTTAACTTGATCCCAAATGCCCAAAGCATCATATTTTCTGGGCCAGTGGAAAATTGGAAAGCTTTGGAAAGGGCAGCTCCAACTCGGCTGAAAGTTCAGAAACTACAAGATAAGAGTTAGTCAGACTGAGCTGTGGGTGATAGAAGTCATTGTAGGGAGGGATGTGAGGGATTAGCCAACTACACAATTAAACTTTGTCACCCTTGATTGTTGGCAGCTGAGATACTATTTTGTGAACCCGGTTTCACTGCCTTGTTAATTGTCATTGTTGTACAACACTGGTTTACTGGTGGCTTTATTATAGCCACCTGTCACTACTCTTTGGTGGAGACTGCAGATGGGCAGCTCCCTGGTCCCCACACTAATAACTGTAATAAATGTTGAAAATGAACAAAGATTAAATGGTGCGTCTCGTATAATCAGCATTGCTTGTCTGTATCACAATAAACTGACAGATAAACACTGGAATCACTACACTGAAGGTAAACATTTAGTTTTGACAAAGAGAGGTAGCTGCTGGTGCTAGCCTTGCTCATGTTAGCTACTTACTGTTAAAGTGGTTGATTAATGTAGATTTCTGTTCCTGTTTAGCTGATCATGAAAGTCCATTATTCTTCTGTAGAGTACTGTTTGAGGACTCAGTGACACATGTCAGTGTCCTGAATGGGGCTACAGTTTGAACCGTCTAGAGCTAAAATAAAAACTACCGTATATCTTCCAATTGTAGCCCTGGGGTTTATTCAAAAAATTATCCGGCCGGCCCGTGTTTAAAAGAGACTGGCAGTTATTGGAGACAGGCTCTTATTCCCTTCTTGGAATTGTCATGGAAGTCAGAGGGAAAGAGGACCCAGGCGCGGTTTTTAGACTGAGGTGAAAAGACAGTGCGTTTACTTACAGTTCTCCAAAACGTTATTCCAACAGTTCACAAATAATGCAGTTCCCAATTGTGTTCCTCCTTTGCTCCGAGTGTCTCCTTGTCTGTGGTAGCCCAGTGCACGAGTGGTCCCGAAACTTCTCTCCGCCCGACTCTCCTCAAGAGGAAGTAAAAGACCAGAAATTCACAGTTTGCAGGTTCGCTAGCCGACAGTTCCAGTTCAGTGTAATAATCCCACTTCGATGGTCGCAGCATCCAGCTTAAATGCCACTGGTCGTAGATGATGGCTGATTGGAAACAGGACCGGAGGGTTGTTTTTTTTGTTGTTGTTGTTTTTTGTTTTTGTTGTTTTTTTTGGGGGGGGGGGTTGAGCGACCGCCAATAAAATTTAAAAAGAAGAAGACTGCGCGGAGGGACTTCCTGGTTGAAGGTTGCCCGGCTACTATTTGAGACCGGTATCTATTTGTTGTGACATGTTTTCAAACCGGAATTTATTAGAAATAGGCATTTAAAAGAGACAGGCTTCTAATGGAACATATACGGTACACACAGTTTTGTCCTTGTAAGCTTGATCAATTTAGTAAAATATTCAGTGGCACCTGACTACTGCGGAGTTTATGCTTACCTTATCTGCAAGCTTGCTAATCGTATAACATAAAAGTACAACAGAAATGACTACTTGGCCATTGGGTCTCCAGCTGTCCATGTTCACAGCAAAGTACAGTATAATCCAAGTGTTAACCTTCTTGCTTTTTTTTGCTTTAGTTATCCTTCACAGCTCACTGAGCTCAGCTTGTTGTTCACCAGTAGCAACTGCCCTCTGTTGGTGTTGGCAATTTGACAGTACTGAAAATGAGACCATTAGAAATGCTAAGTACTCTATTTTACTGTAATTTCATAATTTTACCCAGGCTTAGCAATAACCACTGCATATGTGGAAGACCGCACAGCAACTTCCATTTTGGAAATGCTCAAGTGACTCTTGTCAAAATCACATAGATACTCACTCCGCCCATGTTCCCTGCTCCTAGCACATTAAACTTTAATAAGTGGCTGTCGACATGCAGCCTAATATTAACTGGTGCATGTGTATTTCAATGATTAATGTAATTTGATCCAGTTGTCATTATTGTGACTGGTGTTTATGTTGTTGCTGGTGGGTGTAAAAGTGTAATTATGTTTTTGTGTTCAGTTGTGTAGAGGTGATCACCATTTAACATTAAACACTGTCAACCTTCTGCTACAGGGTGTCATGCTTTCTAGTCCATGTAGTGCAAGCCACTTTTCTTTGTAAGCATAATTCTTCTGCAAGATGAGCGAGGGTAGCAAATTGTCCAGCCGGCTGGGAATCAAACTGGACTCACTGCTCAGTGTATTTGTGATACACAAGACATTATTTATGAATTTATAATATCTAACTTTGATAGAAATCAGCCAGCTGTGCCACACCGCTTGTTTTTCTGGGTTTCCTCAACTCTCAGAAGGATCACAGTCTCTGCACAGTCACTGATCTCAGCAGGTAGAGGAACCGAGAAACTCATAGTTTATTATTCATGACAAGCTAAAAGTCTGTGAGAGCAGAAATGGGTAGCTGTCATGCTTTGCAACAAAGGTTATAAAACTAGTGGGAGAGATCTACCCAGCAGCAGCTTGGGGCAGGGGTGGTGCAGAATAATGGCTTAAACTCTGACCCCGATTACTGTATTTTGGGATTGTGATGATTAATGCTGATTATTAATCTTGATAATTTGATTTTGTAATTAATTGGAATTCCAAAGGGTGTTACGGGAAAAAATAGACTTTCTGTTACGTACTGCAGCCCTACCAAACCACAATAAACAACGATACATCATTATTTAATTTGCTGTACAGCCTGTGTGTGATAAATCACAAATTAGTTCAGTGCATCTCCAAAATTGGCATTGGAGATGCAACCAAAAATTTTTTACCAAGTCTTAACTGCTGATTTTGACCACGTTTGATTTTCTTTCAAACAGAAATTGCTATTACAAAATACTGTATTTCAAACAAAAAGGGGAAGCTCTGCTTGGGTCCAGTTAATAATTTAATCCCTAAAATGTTTATACAAAAATTACCTTTCAGTACTTAATCTAGATGAGTGGGAAATCCTACTTTTACACAGTTACACTGTGCACACACAGAAGCAATTTGGGCTGTAACAAAGTGTTAGTAATATAAAGAGGAAAAACATATATTTATTTTTTACATGGAGCTGAATCTTGAATAGACATGTGAGATTGTTGTAACGGCAAAAATGGCTGCCCAGTGGTGTGCCTTGCCCTTAGATAAGGTCTAGTAGCTTGTCCCAGCCCAAAGGTTATCTCATGACCACAGAGTTGCACTGCAAGTGTCATCGCAGAACATTTTGAAGTGATTATGCTGGTCCCATACAGCAGAGTGTTTATGGAAAGCCATAAATAGGTTTATTTTCATAAGCAACATCCCAGTGCCTCACTCACTCTGTTTGTATAGCTTATTTTAACAGAACTTACTTTGAGACTGTTTCTCTAAGCTGTGAACGGTGATCTCACCATCCCAGGGTATACTGAAAATGCAAAGAAGACTTAATAAGAAGAAAAACAATGTTATTGGAGTACAGCGTAAAGAAGGGAAAAAATGAAGGGGAAAAGAAGCATTGGTTGGTAAAAGAAATCGGTAAAAGACTGTGTTTGACCAGCTATAGAGCATGTGGGTGGTTTTTAGAGCTGCACAGAAAGTGAAAATGTTGAGCTGTGGGGAGCATTACTGCATATGTAAAGAAACGGATTGATTGTGGATATAGAATTGTTTTTTATGCCAAGTCTGCCTATATAGTGGCTGTCTCATTTTCATATTTACCTGACAGATACAGTTGCGAGTCTCCTTATCAAACTGGCAAAAGGTTTTTCCTTGACGGTCTCCTTTCACTGCATGTCTGCTTGACTTCTTGTCTGAAGTATCTTCATGTAACAAGTCACCGTCTACTGATGTCATGACCTTAAGGCAATCTATGGCAGTAGCACATTTATCTAAGTCTGGTAACATAATCTTGCTGCTTCAGTGAATGTCACAGAGGAGTCTATAGCTCTCAGAAAAAGTGCCTGTGATTACGTGATAGGCACGATGGACAAGCAGAGATGCAGCCTTCAGCACTGGAAGTAACTGCTGTGACGTTAACCTTTGTGGTAAAATACGTTTTGTTAAGCATCTGTTTAGCAATCGTGTGGTTTGTATACTTTTTTGCTATTGTTTAGAACTGCACTTTCTTTGGACTTGACTGTGACCTCTTTTATAAATGGGCATATAAAAGATGGAGATATTCCCCGTGACATCACCTTCTGGTTGGGGGTATTAAACGCTCATATTGCAGACTCATACAGCGACTTCTCAGTCACAGGGCAGACCCTCCCTAAAACATAGCTTGCTTTATTGTTTTTTACATTCTAAATGGGACTATGATTTCCAAAATGAACATCATGTTGTAAGCAGTAAGACATAAAATTGGTCATTAATAACAAGGGCCAACCAAATGTATACATCAAGGTAGCTGAGTGGTTGTTTTCACATAAATGATTACACAAGCAGATCTTTTTTGCAACCAGAGGCGCATTCAGAATAATCTCTAGAATAAATAAACAACCTACATATTGTGTTGTTTTGTTTTGGGTTTTTAAAAAAGTTTATATTCCAATTCAGCATGTAAGGTGGCCGTCTTGTTTTCATATTTACGTGACAGATACAGTTGACCGTCTCCTTATCGAGGTGTCAAAGTTTTTCCCTGACCCTGTCTCTCTGTCTTAGAATAAGAACTTCATTATCTGAAGTATCTGCAATCATCAAGTCACAGTCTACTGATGGCATTGACTCAAGGCAGTCTATGGCAGTAGCACATTTATCTGAGTATGTTAAGACAACCTTGCTGCTTCAGCTGGTGTAACATAGCTGTCTATAGCGCTCAAAGAAAGCGCATGTAATAGGAAGTTAGCTTGATGCATTCGCATACATATTTGCTAACACTGGTTTCACACAACAGTCAGTCTCACACAGACATGGTTCCCTTTGTATCTACATTGCTGTTGACAAGCAGGGCAGGGCAGAACAGAAGTGGCATTGAACAGAAACGTAGGAGGAATTTATACGCCTGGAGTCCTACTCTGCACAGCACTAGCTGCTAGTAGCCAGCTACGCTGCCTCCCCCTGCTCTCCAAATACCAACCTCCTGCTTCTACTTTCCCACTTGCTAGTTTTCGTCATGTCTTTTCCTCCGTTTATTGTTCTCCTCATGCACTCTTAAATGCCTTGGCAGTCTCTCCCTCCATCTATCCCACTTTCTCTTTCTCAGCAATGACAGAAGCCTCTCTGAGATGTTTAATATGTCCGCAGACACCCCCTTCCCCCCTGTCACCCCTCCTACTCACCGAACAGAATAACCGTCACTGTGACTTTTTTGTCTGTTTATTATCTCTGTCCCTCTTCATCTGCCTGCAGATGTTGGCGGAGGGATAGTGGTGAGTTTGTATGGAACAAGTGTAAAAGGAGGCAGCAGGCCCAGCTGGCTGAACCAGAGGGCAAATAGAGCATAGAACGGCTGCTGAGGAGGAGGCTCAGTTCTGTGCTCCAGTGTCACCGAGCTGGAGCGCCTAACTGTTTGTCAGATATGAGATGTAGTGTTTCTGAGTGAGAGCCTTTCAGAGAGCAGCGCAAGTACTTAAAAGTGAACTGTGCTCGATGCCCGACTCCTGGCTGCTGAAGAGTTCTTCAGTGTGCAAAGAGCTTCCAGAGTGTGGTTAGCAGAGCAAAACAGTTGAATCCTGTGCTGGTATGTGAAGCAGGCTGTAAGAGGGGAGGATAAAGAGCAAGGCTGCCATTGTGGTGGTGCTAGGCAGGTTTCCCCTTCTCCACCCAGCCCACCCTCTTCCCTGCCTGCCTGCCTCCCTCCAACAGCAACAGCACCCCCACCCCCCAGCCCATGTACATATTAGGGCAAAACTCAGCCAACCTCCCCTTGAGCTGAGCTCAGCCCCCTCCAAAAATGCCCTGCTGTCACATTTGCTCCAGCAAAGGGCGCCTGAGGGAGACACAGCTCCCCTAACCCAGTTTGAAAGCCTGTTTTCCTGGCCAGTCAAAACAGCAGAGGGATTTTAAAAATGGATGCAGCGAGCCAGGGCGAAAAGTGTTGTTTTTTGCTAAAGAGGCAAGCTGGTGTGTTTGAATGTGTTTTTATTTTGGAGCTACAGTTAATGGGCTTAACTTGAGCAGTTCTTGACCATATGCCACTTGGTGACGCCCCCCCGCAAAGGGCTCAATACTTGTGTTCATACTGTACATCAGTTTTTGTGTCCTAAAGTTGTGTAACATTTAATCATTGTTGTGCACCGATTCTACTATTATTACTGATGTGCTTTAAAGTTTCTGTTGTTTACAGAGTTAACAGCTTAGACTCTTTTCCTATTGACAGTACACAGCCTAAAAGGTACAGTATGTATTATGGCCATATGGGACTGTGTATGTTTTTTCTAAATATATTTTTTAAAGAGTTTTTTTTTCCCTTTGCTGTTCTAAAGTGGTACCAAACAAACTGAGGTTCAGACCAGAATATGAACTATTTTTAGTGTTATACCCCCAGTTTCTTTTGTTTTTCTGCGCTTGTGGTGTCCAAGGAAAGCTGTACTGACACTCAGTGCCAGCTCAAGAACAATGGGGCGCAAAGCAAAAGAAACCGTCCCCACAGAAAGTGTGTCGTTATGTTACTGTAAAGCCACTTTGGTTAACACTGGTAGTGACGGACACCAGTTAAACAGTTGGTTTATGCTTGTCAGCCATTTTCCTAGAGATTCCTAAACAGAAGTTATTTCGGGGCATTGGTGTTGATTTTGGTTTCCTGTGGTTTATACAGAGTTCTATTGAGAGGAAACAGTTTACTTCACAGACATAAGAACTGCCGGGTTTGGCACAGAAGCATTTTAAACTTAAAATATTTGTTTCATTGCAGCTGTGCCAGCCAATCACACATGAACACACAGGTTAGGCACATGCAGGCCAAGAAAAGTTGGAGTGTTCGTGTTGCAACTGGCATGATGCTGTTTATTGTGTTTCCAAAAGACACAGAATTGAAGTTCAGGTGCCACAGTTCTCGATTAAAAAGACAGAAGGCAAGAAAGGTTTTCTGCTAACCCATTATCATAAAAGTCACTAATTCAGAGATAATTAAACTGATCCTAATAGTTATTTTTTGTGAAGAAACAATATAATTATTAATCACCAAAGATAATTGGTCAATCATTGGTTTTGAAGCGTTTGTCTGGATGGTTACTATAAACTAAAAACTGCTCTATTACTCTGTAAATGGTTAATAAACACTGTTTTAATGTGTAGGCAAGCATACCTGAAGCATACCTGTTTTCACTTTTGTGTCCTTTTACAAGCTATTCGCTTAGGTTTTGTTGTATATGTACAATTGATCGCGTTGGATGGCCGCCCCTCCCTGAGCCTGGTTCTGCCGGAGGTTTCTTCCTGTTAAAAGGGGGGTTTTCCTTCCCACCGTCGCCAAAGTGCTTGCTCATAGGGGGTCATATGATTGTTGGGGTTTTTCCTTTGTATGTATTATTGTAGGGCGTACCTTTACAATATGAAGCGCCTTGAGGTGACTGTAGTTGGTGCTTTATAAATAAAGTTGAATTGAATGACAACAAACAGCTGTTCTAGGACCAGAACCGAGACTTTAACACATCATGGAGCCCTGTCATGTGTTTCAATGTAGCTTTTAATTAGACTTTGATAGGCTATAAATTTGTAATTATGTGGGTTTTTTTTTTAAATTAATACTTCATGCTAAATAGTTCTTGACAAAAACTTGTACTCTGATACCACTACTGAACAATATGGAAAGGGATAAAATGCTAATTGAAAAAACGCAGAACTTTTGTAACACGATTCCTTGATTATCTGATGTCACAGGATTTCACAGCAAACTCTGGTCGTTCTTGATTTTAATCTGTAACACCTCTTTGGCTAGGTTTCCTTAAAATGGGGCTCATGCTGCATCATGCGCTCAAATCAAGGCATAATATTCAGAGGGAAGTTTCTTTTCAGCAAATATTTATTTCATTGTCTTACTAGATCTCTGTAGCTGATTCCTTGCCAGAGCAGTTTGTAGATAATCTCCCAGACATAGCCAGAATGTACAAGCGTTTGGCTGGTGCTCATTTTCCTTCATCTGGGAATTATTTGAACAACACCACAAGCTTTATAGATATATTTGTATTTATTTGTTTGTTCTTTTTACTTAACATGAAGAATAATCTTCTGGGAGTTTGATGTTCATGATTAGGGTTTTTATTGTTACCTATTTTACTGTTGTTGTGCTTGTACACGCATGAAATTGTGCAGTACCTGCGTGAGAACCAAGGAACTTCAGACAGTTCCCACACGCTTCAGCACTTGCTCTGTCACTTGAGGTTTTTGTCATACCGAGCAGACTGACATATTTCCTGTTTAACAGTTAGCGATGATCTATGAAAGGCATTACTTGCAACAGTGTGAATTCAAACGGTCTCCTGTGGGGGTATATAAATTGTAAAATTACAATTAAAATAAATAAATAAATAAAAAAATTGTACTGTTTTCGAGGTTATTTGCATTAATGGTTGGTTGAAATCAAAGGCCAGTTCACTGATTCGTGATCCTTTCATAGGCTGTTGCCATGCAGAAAGGAAGCAAGATGCTCCAGACAGACATACTCATTTACTCATGGGAGGGCTGTAATCTTCCAGCCCATTGAACTTCCATTGAGTGTTCACCCTTGTTTGAACCCTGAGAGAGTGTCACAAGAAGGCAGCTCGCCACGAGCCCGATTTGAGCATCCTCAGTCACTCCCTCTCTCCATCCTCTTCACATTACTTTTTTTTTCTCTTCATTTTCATGAACTTTTGTTTACATGTGTATGTGCACATAATTTATCACCTGGTTGGAAAAAGTGTGTCAAACGTGGTCTCATGTGGGACTTGTTCTTACTCACAAATTTGCACACCAACTCTTGTTGCGTGACCTGGAGTGATGTTGGAAATGTGCTTTTCCAGTGGTGGATATGATGCTCAGCCATGTAAATAATTGATTTACAGGTTCAATCCTGTTAATGTCAACTACTGCCATGCCATTTTGGGTTTCATGTCTGTTGTGTGCTGTCAAAACTTCACCAGGAGTAGATAATGAAGGTTCAGTCGCTAACCAGCACAGCGAACCCTAGTACTTCCGTTCTTATGTTTAACCCAGCCTTTTTTGCTGTGGTGGTTGTCCTCAGTGTCATTCTTCTTCCCAAGAGAGGATGTGATCCCATGGTCAAACGTACTCTAACATTGCCTTCTCAGACTCCAGCTGTTTCTGCTCTGGAGATCTGCTGTGAGCTGGAGGCCTACTCTAACCAGAACCTACGGCAGGTGGAGGACGGCTTCAGTGGTTGCTGTGCCTGAGTTACCAGAAGAACAATCGCTGCTGCCGGCTGCAGGCAGACAGTCAAGCTGAAGTTCATCTGCAGGATGAGAGAGTCACATGAAAAGCATCACCAATTACTCAGAAAACTGTACAATCTTTATTTAGGAAGACATTACTACTGCTGCCCATCCCCTGTACAGACATCAGGATCTAAATCAAATGTTACCTGACATGCAGTTGCCAATAGGCAGTTCTTAACTGTCATTCCAGGAAAATACAAGTGATGCTGACCACAAGTTTATATTGTTCATCCAACTGCTTGCACTTAATGATGACATTAGTACATCTAAATGTGCTAATTGTTGAAAATTTAAATGTAGCAGCAAGAAGACAATAGGTTTTGATCAAAAGTGGGTCATGGCCTCAGGGCAAGAACATGATTTGACTGAGCACAAAGGAGAGGCTACATTCTGATAGTATCCATCTCTACACTACAGAAGTAAAACAAAAAAAGCAGTCATTGCTTTTTTCCATTCAGGTTTATTTGTACTCTTATCTGACAATTTTATGTCTTTTCTTCAAGCTGGTTTCCAAAAAGAGTTATTTGGAGAGTTAGTTGTGCTGTCAGGCTTGACAAACATTTTCCCTCCAATGCAGCTTCCTGTGATTGGGTTTGTGAGTCCTGCACTTTTAACATTGCCTTATCCTTATGACTCGGTAAGCAGGTTCTGGTGGCTACTGTAAAACACAGCTGTGAAGAAAGCTAAACAGATCATTTCCGTTTGAATAATAGCATAAAATATCTTAAACAGATGACTTTTATCTACATCTTACAAAGTTAGACACTAAAATTTGAATAAATAAAGCCCAAGATATGAGTTTACATAGGCGTTAGTTTTTTACACTTGTTTGGAAATGTACTGGAAACTCCAGTTAGACAAATTTGCATTAGATTATGTGTTTACTGATTTATTTGGTGGTCAGCAGTTATCTAATGCTGGCCACACTGTGAAAACACAGCTGATATGACAGTCTGATAAGAAGGACTTATCTGCAGTTATGGTTAGTTTAACCCAGTGAACTATTGGATATGCAGTCTTTTGTTTTCCTGTGTAAACTTTGACTGCAGGAGAAGAACTTTTACTGAGCCTCTACACATTTGGGTATTGCAAGGCTTTCTATGCCGTATACAGGAAAACGCTGAAAAGAACTATAGCTCAGTTTTTCTTTACATGTTCTTGCTTTTTGAGGTTTACACAGGCAGATCAGTCTGTGCACATTAAGAGAAAGCCCTTTTCATGTTTGCTCAACTTTCATTTTGTTCATTCCCTTCAGCGATGCTGAAGCGCCATCATGCTAATGATAATCTATCCACAATTCCCTTTCTTGTGAATCCTCCTCTCATCTTCCTCACATGTCTGCAGACTGTCACTCTCCCATTTTCAGCAGCCTCCCTGCCAGAGATTCACATCAGAAGTGACAGCTGCTTTCATCACACGCCTTCCCTTTTTCTGAATCGTAAACCTTTATAGAACAAAGTGTGTCTGTGTGTCTGTCTGTCCCCTTCAGGCTTTCAGTCTTTCATATTTGCGTGCTTTCCCTGTTTTAACGGACTTCTCTGCTGTCACCATGGAAACGGATAGTTTTTAGACGAGCCCATGCAGGCAAATGTGTGGTTGTCCACACACAAAGAGACTGTTAATGTCTGTATGTAAGTTTGTTTTACATCCATGCGGGGGAGGGTGGCAGCACTTGTCTGTACATGAAGAGTCTGAGCAGAATGGTGAATTTGCTTTTTGTCCTATTCCCTGATTGCTCTTTTTGGACAGGTAGAATTTTTAAATTATTCCTACAGCATCATATAAAAAAACAAAAAACATATGCACTCGAGTGATGAACCAGTTAAAAACATTATTCAATAATTAGATGTTGTCGTCGTCGTCGTTGTTGTGGTGGGTTTTTTTTTGTTTGGTTTGTGTTTTTTTGTTTGTTTTTTAATATGTGACACAGACGAGTGCTACCACACACCCCTGTGTGGATGTAAAAGACAGCTGCTCTAGGCTCTGTGTGATGTCGGGGGGGGGGGGGGGGTTTTTGTTTTTGGGT
>VURO01003482.1:86582-119272 GCA_015108175.1 Pelvicachromis taeniatus | reverse complement strand
GGGTTTTGGGTTTTGTTGGTTGGGGGGGGGGGGGGTGTAATTCTCTTATAGGGTCATCGCAGGTGCACAGAAGCCCCACCCACTTTCCGTCTTGTTTGTAAGGAGGAAGGAATGGAGTTAAAACCACCTATTTCAGGCAGTAGGAATACTCTAGACCCTCATTGAGTCTCTGTATCACTTAAATAACCCTGCTATGATTAAGTCCATGATTAAAAATGTATAGTTGAAATTTTGCATAATAGTCTATGTCAATAACCAGTAAGCAACAAGGGCAGGGCTGTAGCAGTAGAGAGTGGGGATCAAACGGTCGGCCAAATGGATGGTTGTGTGTTGTGACACTTGCCTTTTGTTTGCTAGAAATGAGTGTAATCCACATTCTTATCTAACCTCCCCTAAAGACGATGGCTACCAGATAAAGACTGTGACATGTTGACAAAGTTTATGATCAAAAAGTAATAAGTTACATTCACTGGATTTTGTGTTGATGGTACGTATGAATAATCTGTCTCTGTGTTTATAATATTGCTGCAACTTTATTATAATCCCACATTATTTTGATGTTTACTGTGCTGTCCTGTGTTTTGACTTGAAATGACAGCTGATGATGAGTCATTGGAATCAACACACCAAACAAGTCCAACTGAATATGCGTTTGCAGCTCTGCATGCTTTTCTTGCTAAATTTAAAATGCATACGTAAGTTCCTTATTGCTGTGTCATGTTAATGTTAGATCACCTGAAACATTAGCACAAGTCATTTTCAGCATCTCTCTGATACATTCATTCAAATTTCATCTATTTTACAGTTTCCCTCTATCCGTCATGGTCATCTGTCCTGAACATAAGTAATATTTTAACAAGGATTGCTTATTGTCGTACATAAGATTAAACCCTCTCATAACAATATGGAAGGATATTGCCATTTATTGCCAACAGATGCTAACTAAAAAACATGAAATTAAAATGTTTTTCACGTCCAAGTTTAGTTTTTAGTTTAGTTAACTGTAGTAATCTCTCGATGCATTGCCCATTAGTATAGTTTTTGTTTTTTTTTTAAATTATGACCCACACCAAGCTAGTTAATATGATTTACTAGTCCAGCAAGAAGCAGCTTGGTATCTGTCTCACAGCTTTTGTGTCTTTGTGCCAACTTTCATAATGTCACTCTTAGATTTATTCTTGTCATGCATCTTCCGTGTTTTTCTCTCCTTTTTCTCCTTCTACTTCCTCCATCAGTTTATCTCACTTATCTCATTCCTCATTCATACCTCTGTGCTCTTAACAGCAGATCTTTCGGATAAAATCAACATTACTGTGGGCAGATTTTTTTGTTTTGTTTTGTTTTTTTTCTCCCTTCAATAACTTACCATGGGACAGAAGCGGCCCATGTATAACTGTGCATGTTATTCCTCTGAGGTCACTGGAAAATTCCATTCTAGCTCCTGATTGATGTTTCCTGAAAAACATGTTTATTTTTTAGAAGTCTGCATGCGTCTCCCTCCACACTGTTTGACTGCACCACCTGCTGGGATGATTGACAGATTTATTGACTTACTAATAAACTGACTCTCAGCTCTGAGTGCCTGGATAAATGTGTTGGTAGTTTAAGATTGTTGGTTTGCAGACTGGTATAAATGGCATAAGTGTGAAGGTCTGAATGGTCTGGTCTGTTAATAGCTGTATATTTTATTTATTTGTTCTTTTTTATTCTAGTGCAATGAGTACTGGCTGGCTTTTGCAAAGGTGCTTAATTTCATTGTGTAGATAAGTTGGGGACAAATGGGGAAATCCTCCTCTGTTTGAAAGCAGAAGCAGAGAAGGCAAAGGGAATTAAACAGACACATGGGGCAAAGAGGAAGGGAAGAAAGAGCTCAAAGAAGCTGAAGTGCAGAAAAAGAAGGAAGTTTGATGTATAAAGGGTGAAGTGGGTGTCTGAGGAGTCCAGACAGGAACGTGTGTTTGTACGCGTTTGTGTGTACGTCTGGCGTGATACTGAGGTGAAGACCATTCACGTGTATGACCACAGGGAACAGCCACACTTTCTGCCCTTACAAGGAGAGCATCTAGTGTCTCTGGAGGCAGCCATCCATCCATCCACCCAATCATCCGCAGCATCCCTTCTCCTTTTTCACAGCACTATGTTGCTGTGCAGGTTCCACGGAGGATGGAGCAGGATAAGGACAGGTTTTAGTGACAGTTGGTAATGAAGATACATTATGTTAGTTAACTGATTAGTTGAGAAAATCACATGCCAAGTTTGTGTTTTACCAAACATTACGCTTATGTATCACGAAACCTATCGAATAGATTAATTGTCTTTTCTGTGTAACATAAGGTAGTAATACCTCTGTCTGAATACAGTCATGTACATAATTCCTACTTCCAGTCAGCCGTCCCAGACACCATCTCACACATTACACTGCAAAAATGTATTATGTTGATCAAAAAGTGTTTGAGAAACCCAACATTTGTGTAGTTGTGGAAGTATTTGCGTGATGACATGTATGAATAATGCATCCTGTCACTGAGTATGTTCATTACCTTGCTGTCATATAAAAGCGCAAGCTTATTGATTTTTCAGTGTGCGCGCAAGGGCTGTAACTTGTTAAATTCAAAATGATGCTTACTGTGTCATTTGCCTTGCACGGTGATATGATCATCCAATAATAATGTCTCTGCTGCTGTTGTCTATTTCCATCAGTCACACTGTAGGTCAGACTGCTTACGAGTGAATATTAAGGACCCCCTGTGCTGTT
This sequence comes from Pelvicachromis taeniatus, assembly GCA_015108175.1. NCBI lineage: Eukaryota > Metazoa > Chordata > Actinopteri > Cichliformes > Cichlidae > Pelvicachromis > Pelvicachromis taeniatus. The sequence continues at coordinate 116,517 of VURO01003482.1, read as the reverse complement.
TTCATGTAAATGAATTGGGTATATGCTGAACATGTGGCCTTTATTATGACTTTTCTTATCTATGTCATGTATATACACTTTAATGTCTTTCTCTTATGCTTATTTGTTAGTGTACACGTATTCGCTATGAGCCAAAAATCTTCAGGCTCCTCCTGAACACTTGGTGTCAGACTTTTGTTTTTTCTGTGCTTGGCTCTTTATGACATCAGTGAGTGCAAATGTCCTTATATGGCCTTCACAGCCACACAGCTCTGACTGTGAACACAGATGCCACTTTCGCTTGCTTTGGACTTACCTCCGTTTGCAAGGCACAGCCAATTGGAAAGAATCCATCCATCGAACAATCTTATCAATTTATTGGTTGCCCCAAGATCTCCCTCTCCCTAGCCTCCTCATCTAGCTCTTCCAAGGAAACACCAAGACATTCCCAAAACAGTCGAGATATAATCTTCTAAGGATATCCCGGGCCTCCTCCTGGTGGGGCGGTGTGAATAACTGAGCACCTCACCCTGTCTGTAAGGCTGAGCCCAGCCACCCATCAGAAGAAGCTCATTTTCCACCACTTGTATGCATGATCTCATTCATTCGGTCACTAGTTTGGTCATACATGAGGGCGGAACAAAGATTGACAGCTTCACTTTCACGCTCAGCTCTCTCTTCACCACAACATCAATACAGTGTCGCACCAATCCATCTGTCAATCTCCCCCTTCAGTATCAACACCCACTTGAGGCAGTAATTCATTCCCCGCATGGATTGAGCACTCTAACCTTTTTCGAGTGAGAGCGAAGGCCTTGAACTCTGAGGTTCCAGTTCTCATCCCAGCGACTTCACCCTCACCTGCAGACTGCCAGAGTGCTAGCTTGGGCTGAAGGTCATCACTTGATGAACTCAGTAAAACCACCTCATCACCTCAAGGCAGAGTCGAGATCAGAAAAGCGGCACGCGGGATCATATTAAACTGTGACTGGAGCTGCGCTGCTCAAATGAACTTCAAGAATAAAAATATGGTTGTGGAATGGAGCCTAATGCATCCCCCCTTTAAGCGACATTGATTATTAAATTAAGGTAAAAATAAGGTTAGAGTTTTTTTGCACATAAATTCAGGAGTATTATTTACACACGGATTTTTGGTCCTGTCTAGATTTGCAGTCCACAAGCAGCCAGTCAGACCAAAACGAGTCATGTGGGGCCATAAAACAAACATTTCAAGCCACAACAGGAAATGTAGTTAGATGTAGTAACCATCCACAGCGCAGAATAAAAACTTTGCTTTACTTCTGCTACATAATTCTCTCCAGTTAGGCCTCTCCATAATGTAAAACTACTTCGTTGCATGCCAGCGTAGGACCATTCACAGACTGTAGCACCAGGAAAGTGTCTGCCACACAAATGGCCCTCTCTGTTGTTAAGCAGGAGAACAGCTCTCATAGTTTGACTGACTTTAGCTCTTCGTGAGCAGGTTTTGTGGGCCAATGAATGCCCCAAATCTGCCCCACAAACACATTAAGAAAGCAGCTATTGCAAACATTAGGTTCAAATGTCAGTGGGAAAAACAATTTTCTCTCTCAGCTCTCACAGATGAACACTGAGCTTTAGATGATCCTGGTGTTTTCTTTTGTATTTTTAATCAAACTGGTTGGACGCCGTCCTAGTTTTAGACCAAATATGACAGCATCATCTATTTATTTATTTTCTGCTCCCACCCTAAAGGGAATTACAGCATTGTGCAACTCATCACAGGATATTCAATACTTCAGTAAACCTGTGGCAAAGAGGCTAATCAGCTTCCTTTTTTTGGATATGACAGACGGTGGTGTTGATTTCAGTGTTGAATAATTCAGAGGTGTGTTTTGTGATGCTGGAGGATTGTATTTGTCTGAAGGCTTGGTGTGCATTAGCAGAAAAGAGTTATTTTGTTTGTTAATGTGGAAAGCTGATACTCCGCCGCTCAGTCGGCAGGTGTGCGACGTGCATGTAGTGACAGACACACCTGCACATGTATTTTTTATGAGGAACTGTGTGAGTGTTTCTCTTGCTGGTATTAGCCGTGTCATTTTCTCTAAGTCCTTTTTTCTTTTTTCCTCTCTCGTTGTTACAGAGACACAAAGAAAGTGGATGATCTAGACAGCAGCCTGACGTCCTCCACCAGAGAAGGTATATCACTCAAACATTACCACAGTATTCTTCATGTTGGTACAGTCGTGGTTGAGAAAGACGGCACTCTAAGCTGTCACTAAGACACATCAGCCAGCAGCAACACTGTGGTTTAAATGATCTTTGGTAGCTGGGATTAGCCTGCAGTTGTTGTGTTAAGCCTCAGACCTTTGCACTTGAAAGCTCTTCGTTCTCTGGGCTTTACAGGCAAATACTGTACCTTCATTTGGTATTTATAGGATCTGAGTAGGATTACGACACATTTGGTTTTTCCAAACGTATCTGTGCCACCCTGTTGATCTTTGATTAGAACTGTGCAATGAGCGTAGTGGGTTAGAAGAGAAATAAATTCAAAATGGTCAGTGCATCCTTTAAACGCCTCTGTGTAATTTCCTCATTTATAGTAGCATCTATCAGTGTCACTAAAAGGGAACTTCCATTATTTTATTTATTTATGTATTTATTTTTTTGTTCTGCAGAAATATTGTCTGTTCTTCAGGATATAAGATTGTCAGTTGGAGGGTAGAGCACATTTGTGTTCATTTAAAAGGAAAAAAGAACTACTGAGTTGACTTATGCTAGGTTTTTGAGACTGCAATAAAGTATTCGTCAGCCCCAGATCGGAAGGTCGGGGGTTCACTGAACGGCTGGAGGCTCAAGGTTACACACTGCTCCCCGGGCGCTGGATTGGTAGCTGCCCACTGCTTCGCTGAGTGAATGGGTTAAATGCAGAGGACCACAAAATTGCCCACGTGTGGGACTCTAAGGGGTTTAAAAAAATCAATAAAAAATAAATAAATGAACAGACTTTGATCAGGTGGGTGTCTTTGTATTTTAATAGCACAAACTGTGTGTAGTGTTAAAGTGGTGTTGTCGATGATCTACTGTATCCACATTTAATTGCCTGTCATTTTTTATTTCAAAGAATAAACCTCCAACTCTGCAAATAATTTGGGTTGCCAGTTTGCTCAGATCAAGATTTTCTTTCTGAGCACATTTTGGTTAGGACTCCCCAGACGGCAGAGGAGGTAATTTAACCAGGGAACTCATTTTGGTGCTTTAAGTGCATAGAATTTGTTTTAATTATAAAGCTTAAATAGCCTTGAGATGGCAGCACAGACTGCAGCAGGAATGCTTAAATGGAGGTTAAAGGAGGAGAGTGGGCTGTGTGCAGAGTTTTTGTCTCTGAGAGTACGTGTAGCATAAAGGTAAGCTTATGTCTTTACACAATAACTGACAATCTAGTACAAAATCCACTACATGCAAAGAAATTGGCCTTGGCTTTAAGAGTTAGACATGTAGAGGGAATTGAAACAATTTTTCTTGCTTTTATTATCCTTAACAAATAATTCTTATTAACACTTTTTTTAATCACTGCTTCAGGGAAGTTGCTTTAATCTCAAACATAGGTTCACTTCATGATTTCTAGTTCCACTCTTCACTGAATATGTCCCTTCACATGGTTATTTTATATGGTGACATTTCCTGGTGATTGAACCAATGTCAGCAGATGCTAAATACTATGGGAAAGAGGAAAGTCAAAGTTTCCACACTTTTAGTCATGGCCAGATACCAGATAAGTGCCAGTGAAAGAGGAACCAAGTACACAAGAAATTCCCTTGTATTGAAACAAATTGAATGCAAAGGAGTCGCAGTTATATGAAAGTTTGAATTCTAGTAGCTCAAAACACCAAATGAATACAGTGTTACTTGAACTGCAGACTGTAATAAGAAGTGGACTGATGTGCACATTAATAGCTCACAGAACCACTGAATTACACCGGATGAGTTTAGGTTGCTCTCATAGACTGTATTTAAAAGAAGGCTGCGTTTTGTTAGCGTATTGATCACTCCTCTGTTGGTTTGATTGCTGTAGCCTTGAGGTGAGCGTTTCCACCATCGCCACCATCTTGGTTTTGCAAAAAAAAAAAATATGGATGTAATGAAGAAAGATGGGTCTGGTTGTGAAACCGCATACTCACTGGCCGGCTAAAAGCTTGTCAAAGTCTTTAGCTGTTGAATGTGCGTTTTTGTGCCACAGATGATCGTTGCTTTTAAAACAGTATGATCAAGATTTACAAAATATACTTGTATATTCATTTAATATGACCCTAAACCCACATTTGTGACTAAACCCATAAATTCTTCACAAAGAAGAATGACCTGGCATCCACATTTGTGGACATCACATTTTGGGTTGTGCAAAATACAAAATTTTGCTCTACAAGGGCCTGATATCCACTCACGAGGACATTATACTACCACTGTTCGATCGAAATTTAAAACGAATGTCCTCATATGTGGATCTCATTTTTCTCAGAAACTAAAATCAGGAAGGGAAAAAAAAATCTGGTAATTCTTTGTTTTTACAGTCAACAGGTCCCAATCAGCCCAAATTGCAAAGAGATATTAAAAATGCATGCCATGAATGAGTTTGGGTCTTAGGAGGTTAAAGGACAACACAGAAAACTGTTGTCCCATAAACGTCTATCGTCATTCAGTGGCCTTCAGATAAAGTCCAGGTTTAAGGGTTTTTCTCACCTGGACTCTACATCTCACGTTTTTACACCATCTGTGGGCAAGAGGAGCTAAGTAGCTAGCTAGGAGGGCGCTTGCTAATAAGGTAATAAGCTAATGCTACTGGCACTGTAAACAGCACTCTCTCTCTTTCCACTTCTGTCTCAAGTGAATTGAAGCAAGACATTGACACAGACCAATAGCAATAGTGTTGATGTATTACTAGTATACCAGTAGTATTGGTGTACCAGGTTTTACCAAGAAGCTTGAGAATGAAGTAAGTGACACAACCTGTACTGCAGGACTGTTCTTAACTGAGAGGCGTACCTAATGATCAGAGAGTAAACATTACCAAGACGTGTTCTTCATTGCTCACATTATAACCTGGCACTCGTAGGAAAGTACCGGTGTGATTAAATCCATAAACAATAAATGGTGACGTGGTCACATGCCATTTAGATGCGTCGTTAAAACACATCGTCAAAGAACAATGACATCATGAGAGTGACATTTATCTTGAGTGTATTGACTGGTTTCACTTCTACATTGTGTGCTTGTTTTTTATCATCTCATATTTAGTTAATTCAATACAAGGTCCAGCAATTCTCCTGTCTTTGTATAGTTTTAAAAAAACTATACATGTGACAGATGTATTGAACAATACTTTCATACAATAGAATGCAATGCAGCTAAAATTTAAATGAGATCACCTCAATTATAGATATGGTGTAGATAAAGTGTTTGACTAGCCAGCTGTGCGAGTAGGAACACGTGCACATATATGAATCACTCAAAGTCATAAATCAGTTCTCTGTATGCTGTTAAAAGTGACCCTTGTGTAGTATAGGAAAGAGAGTGTGTAACAGTGCAATGAGGTGTACGCAGAGCATGAGACCGACAGCAGTGTGGCAACCAGATGGTGCAGAATTCGATTCAATTTTATTTATATAGCGCCAAATCACAACATCAGTCGCCTCAAGGCGCTTTACATTGTAAGGTAGACCCTACAATAATACATACAGTGAAAAACCCAACAATCATATGACCCCCTATGAGCAAGCACTTTGGCGACAGTGGGAAGGAAAAACTCCCTTTTAAAGGAAGAAACCTCCGGCAGAACCAGGCTCAGGGAGGGGCGGCCATCTGCTGCGACCGGTTGGGGTGAAAGAAGGAAGACAGGATAGAGACATGCTGTGGAAGAGAGAGAGAGATTAATAACAAGTATGGCTGAATGCAGGGAGATCTATTAACACGTGGTGAATGAGAAAGGGAGAATGTCAGGGAGATGGAGCAACAGGTGAAATCCCTAAACAATGTGATGTGGACCTCAACTTCGAGCCAAGGAATTGAAGCACCTAGTATTGCAAAGACTGCGACAAAGAGTTCAGAGAGTTACCAATCAAAGTGATGCATGATGAGCGAGTTGCTTTGTGACTTTAGACCACGTGATTGTTTTCCAGCCGGCATTTCGTACATTTTTTTTATCAATGTCTTTTATTTCCAGTGCACACCAAATGAAGCAAAAAGAAAATTCAACCAAAATTGTACCTTTTACTTAATGATGTGGTCCATGGACTCTCAGAAGGGGAAAAATGTCCTTCATTGGTAACCGTATAAGTCAGCTGTTGGTTTTAATGGTTAACTGGTACCTGAGGGGTGTGAAAGTGGAGTCTTGCTGGAGAATACAGCAAATAAAACTGCTGGGGACTTGTAGCCACAGGTTAGTTTGCTTGTACAGCAGCACATGTACCAGCATGACACAGTCACAGTACAGCTTTGAATTGTAGGCATATGTCAACACTGCCCCCTTCTGGTGCAACTGTAAGTCTAACTGCTCTGCCATTGTAGCTGTAGATGAAATTGGTAATCAGATGCATTTTAAGGTATATAATTTCCTCCGAATCAAAGGTATTGCTGCAGGAACAGTATGCAGCCTGTTATTATGCACATAGTTATATCTGATTTTATGGCGCGCACAGGGTGTGCAGTGAATACCATGATTGAAAAATAGTCGGCAGCTTGCTGGAGGCCGTGCAGAGAAATGCAGTGTGATCATCATGTGCACACTGCACCACACTGTCTCTATTGTTGTCACTTCACTCTCTGGTTTAAGTCGAGGGTAGTTAGCTGTCTGTGTGAGAAAAAAAGACTTGCGTTTCTCTTTACTGGGTAAATATGCAAGTGTCCCAAATACACTAACTTTAACACAGACTTTAAAATCATTTTTCTCTTTAAATAAATGCATTTTTTTCTGTTTAAAAAAAAATATATATGTAGCAGCTGGTTAAGTTTTCTGGGGTTTTTTGTTTAGTTTTTTAATATAGCTGGGTTACACTATTTCTGTTTGCATCTCCATGAGTTCCTGTGACGTTATCCGTTTTACCGTAATCGTGGCCTCATGTTATGCTACTGTAGGTTTAGGCTCACTGTGATTACAGAGTTTGTGACCACCCGTCATGGCTGGGGGAGGTAGACTTTTCCCAGGAAATTGCTACCTACTGCTGCCTTTTGCCTCCAATAAAAGCTTTATAGAGTGTAACTGAAATTTAGGACTCTGCGTTTGGATGATTTCAGAGAGGCCTGAATCCAAAAGAAACTGGTTAAGAAACTAGACTTGTTGTTCAGCAAGGTTGCTTTCACAGCCCCTTTACTGACCACCTGTATGATCATCATCTGCATTTTCAGATAAGCTAGCAACACTTAATGCATGGTTGGTTTCATTTCTGTGAAAGGAATGACTGGCAGAAAGGTTGGTAGCGAGGATTAAATTTAAAAAATAGTAGAAAGACCAAGCAGCTATTTAAATAAAAGGACAATAATATGTTTTCCCCACACTGTTAAAATGGTATATTAAACGTAGCCAAACCTTCAAGTAATGAGGTCGGTGTATACATGAGACTTTAAACTTAGCTGATGTCATAGCACAGGGTATCTGAGCACAGAAACTCCACCCACCTTGTATTTGAATTTTTTGTTTGCGAGGGGCAGCCAATCAGAAAAACTTGAAGAGCAAATATTTGATTTTCTTTTATAAACTTTTGATTTGTCTGTTTAGCAAGTGTTTAAAGCAGGTAGTAATCAATATAAACACCACTTAAGTAACGAGCACATTTACAGTTTGTAAGTTAACATGATTTATTTTTCTCTGAAGTCAGTCACACGTTGAAAATTTTAGTGTTTGTTTTTTGTGAAAATGTATGTATGCATATCTGTTATGGTGACGACTCTATTTTAACCATCAGGTTTGCTGGAATGGGTAACCTGCTAAAAGTCCTAACAAGGGAAATAGAGAACTATCCACACTTTTTCCTGGACTTTGAAAGTAAGTGTGGCAGGGGAGTGGGACAAAAGATGGATGGAGAAAGAGGTGTAACCTGCTCTGCTCTTTCTTCTCTCTCCGTGGGTCTCTGCTCTCAAAACCGTGAAGGCGCCCTCTTATTCTCTCCTCTTTTTTTTTCTTCCCCCTCTTCGCTCGGACATGACCTCCTGCAGCATCGACTCTGATCTCCCATCTCTGATCAAACAACTTTTTTCCTTTTTTTTTCGGTGACTCTTTAACATCACACGTGCTCTTCTTCCTTTCTTTCTCTTTTTCTCTCTCTTGCAGAAACCAAATGGGCAATCTATTAAAAGTGCTCACTTGCACAGAGCTTGAACAGGGGCCAAACTTTTTCCTTGATTTTGAAAGTGAGCGCAGCTTCTGCCTGTCCTCTAGCTACCAGATGACCCCTTCCCACACTCCCCTTTTCCCTAAATCAGTCTTCCCTTTAGCCTCTCTGTAGCTGGTCAGGGGTCAGACCATTCAGCTACTGAATTGTGAACCTTCCCATTGAATTTCTAACGTCGTTATCAAAATTCATGATTGATTTCAGTCCTGTTTTAAAAGAGCAACTCTTTTCTTTGCATGCCAAGCAGGAGAAAAATGGATCTGACCCTTGACCTTTGCTGTATGCTTTTACTAACTCGTCCGCATGCACCTCTTTGTGTACTTGTTATACATTTCATGCACCCAAATGTGACATAGTGTAAACACTTTTTTTATTTGTTAGTGTGTTAAAAATGCTTTTTTCCCCACATTCCTTCACTGTATCAGTGCTGTGCTTCCTATTGTTCACATAAAATGGACAAATGAGATTATTTTTTAACAAAGCAAATAAATCTGCTTTTCCTTTTTCCCTCTCAAACCTCCTACAGAAAAAACACACACACAATACGCCTCCACAGTGGCATTTCAGCTGCTTTCACAATGTAGCCAACCCCAGGCTTTGTTTATTCAGCAGAGAGGAAATGATAGGAGTGGAAGGTTTTTGAAATGCAAAACAGACCCCAGACACAGAGTTTTAATGTCAGCGATGCTCTATATTTAGAGTGTGGTCACGATAACCAGCTCGCTTATTCTGAGTCTTAGAGAGATATGGGTAGGACTGAAGCGTTTGCATTACCTCACACTTTTTTACAACTGAGCTGCCAGAACTGAGAGGCGTAGGTTATGCAGAAGTCAATGCATGGTGTCATAAAATATGCATGCAGTAGGAGACAAAAAGTCGGTGAACTCGTACGTAGGTTGCAGGTGTTACTGAACGCATTAAAGCTGATATTTGTTTCAGTTAGACACAACTGTTGTTTGAGCACGTACAAGCTTCTTATGTAGCTACAGCATGCTTTGGATGACCCTATGCAGGCACACTGACAGTAGCAGACTACTGACCCTTTGTCCCACACACACACTCTGCCCATCTCACATCTCTTACAGTCAAATATTCAAAATATCTGCCTTAATGTGAGCTTCCACATTCAGGTACTTTCGTGTGTTATTGATGGTAAATGTAGCTTCTTTTGAAGCTCAAGGCTACCTTGTGTATTCAGTTAGAGCAGTGTTGAAAAACTATGGAGCCAATCTTGTACTTTTCAGTGTAGAATGATTTAGGTTTTTGCAGGTAAAACCAATAAAGGCAGTACGTTTTGGTGGTTTGACTGTAAAAGAACTCAGAGTTGTATTGTATGAAGTAATGTCCCTCACTCAAGTCATGCTGCTGAATGTTTTTGGTCTTTTTCTTTTGTTCCCAGCGTTGGGTTTCCCATTTCAAAAGAACGATGAGTTCCTTTCTAGCAGCAAAAACATTCAGCGAGCATGCCCGTTTCCTGCTGAGTGTTAGTTATTCATTAACTAACGCGGTTTCACATCAGTATGGAAAAAAATCCACTGAAGTTTGTCTGTAATTATAAGTCTGATGTAAAAAGAGGCACGCGTGTCATTTGTTGGCTTTTATTCTGATATGCGTTTGTTTTTATGTGTGTGTGTGTGTTTAGATGCACAGCCGACTGACTGTGAGCGTGAGGTGTGGAACCAGGTGAATTCGGTCCTCCAGGAGTCTGAGAGCATCCTGGGTGGCCTGCAGTCTTACAAAGGGGCTGGCCAGGAGATCAGAGATGTAAGGAGAAGCACTGACCATTTAACAGAGACTTTGTAAGAAACATACATGGCAAAGAATCCTAAATGGAAATCTGTGGATTAATTCCGTAATACCAAATATGCCAGTTGTCCCTCCACTAACTCCCAACCCAAGAAGCACATGAGTGAGTTATGATGTTGGAATGATGCAAGAATACAGTGAAGCTTCACAACATCTTCAACTGTGCCGTGGAAGCATTTCTGCTTTTTTATTGGCTTATTGTACTCACAACATGAACTCGTTGTACAATTTGAAGCATGTGTAGCAGTTTTAATTCACATTGGTGTGGTGTGCTATGCGTGCAGTTTATATACATAGTCCCGGTGATCACTGAGATCAAAGTAATGACCTTTTCTTTTATTTAGATAGTGGCTTGGTTATAGTTCGCCTTTAGTAACTACCCTCTCAGCAAGAAGACTTGATTCTCAAAAAACTTTGACGTTTGCAGAGTTTCTGATCTTGTTACTAAAGAGCTGATTTGTTAATTCAAAGCTGAATTAACATCAGCTGCACAGAGTCACAGAATGAGCTGCAAATCAAGTCCTTAATGCAAATTCTGACTATAATCAGTCTTCTTTGAAGGCGGTGCTTTGTTTATGCTTCTGTGCAGTTATTTAGTTGTTCACTTTGATTTCAGTAGTCAGTGGAACAGAAGAACTGCATGCGTGGAAAAATATACAAAATAATAACAATGGATATTTAGTGTATTTATTTAAGTGTACATGTTTACAGCGACAGCAAGTGGAGCGACGCCTGCCACCACACAGCTGAAACAGTTGTGAATGCTACTGCTTTCACATGGAAAACCACCCTCTTTACCGTTTTAGAGCTGTGGATGTCACTTCTCCATGTTGAGGTGCGTGTCACGGTTGATGGATATTTCTGACATGTTGTGTTTCTTTGGTTCCAGGCGATTCAAAACCCCAGCGATCACAGCCTGCAGGAGAAAGCATGGAACTCTGTCTGCCCGTTGGTCATCAAACTCAAGAGGTTTTACAGCTTCTCCCTCAAACTAGGTGCGTTCACACTGCTGAACAAAGGCCTCATTTCCTTTTGTTACTGAACAGGTTACATTGTAAGTCACGTTTCTCATTACATTTAAGATTATGACTAAAGATTGAGTTCATGTTTGTGTGTGTACAGAGAAGGCTCTGCAGAGTTTGTTGGAGTCCTTGACATGTCCGCCCCTCACGCCCACTCAGCACCTGGAGAGGGAGCAGGCGCTGGCCAAACAGTTCGCTGAGATCCTCCACTTCACTCTGCGCTTTGATGAGCTCAAGGTCTGTGGAAACACTCGAGTTAAACTCAGAAGCGTACACACACTCAGTCTTATCCTGATACCTCGTGTGTCGTACGGTACAGTTATATCAAATATTCATGTGTGCATATGTGATGGCGAAACGATAGATTGTCTACTTGTTTTCTCGTAGATGAGAAATCCTGCCATCCAGAATGACTTCAGCTACTACAGAAGGACCATCAGCAGAAACCAGATAAACAACATGAACGTGAGTAGTCTGGGGAAAAAAATAAACAAATTTTAAAAACGCAATTTTCATGTTTTAGTTATATGTATCTGGAGGACATTCTCGTGGCTAACCAAAGTCAGGAGCAGAACAAACTGATCCGATTAGTTTTTCCATCTAAACCTGGTCAACTAGCCTGATGTTTGTGGTGTAAGACGCTTGTTTTGTGTTTATTTCTGCACCCACAGTTGGACATTGAGAATGAAGTCAACAACGAGATGGCTAACAGGATGTCTCTGTTCTATGCGGAGGCCACACCCATGCTGAAAACACTCAGCAATGCAACCACAAACTTTGTAACAGAGGTAAGAGTGCTGACACTAAATGGCTGTGACAATCTAACTAAGAGAGCTTGTTATTTTCTTTTGGCTTTAATGATGCATTTCACTGAAATAATATGAAGGCAATATTTGTTGAGTCTGTCCTCATAAAAGGCCAAGCACAGAAACACATAACCATTTACTGTTATTGCCAACAGCCATCATTGGCACTCGCATTGTAACCAGAAACTACTTTTAACCCTACGTAACCTGAAGTGTAATTTGTCATTGGGTACACACAGCCCGCATCGACTTGAATGGTGTGGAGGATTGCGATGTAGGGTTAAAAGTGGTTACCGTGTAAGTTAGGACGTAGATTTCCCACACAGGTCTAAATCCAGCTTTAGAATCACCAGGTAACCAGACAAGCATGTCTGTGGACAGCTTCAAAGGCTAACTCATTCAACTAATCTGACCGCAACATCAAATTTGTATGGTTAGTCAGTGTTCTCTGTCTTCTGCCCTCTCCTAGATTAGTTTATGGTAAATGGGCAGTAATTTGTATTAGTGCTTTTTTACTCTCAGCTAACACTCAACACACACACATAGATTCGGATGGATGTATTCGGATGGAGTCTGTGTCTTAGCCGAGGATTTCAAGCCACAGTAGACGAGCTTCTCTACATACTCAGCCACCAAGATTTGTGAAGGCCACAGCTTGATCTTTTTAAATGGCTAATGGGCCTAATGTAAAAAGTATCCATTAAAGACTACATGTGGTGGTTTAGTTACTTATATTTTTCTGTGAATGATTTTCTTTTGATGTTGAGCTGCACAGCAGATTCATGGCTAGAGGTTAGTGCCTAAAGTTGCTCTGTTACCCCAGGGCAGCAGGGTTCAAATTTCAGTTTTGCGCTTGTTTTTCAGAAATTTCATTTCAGGTCTAAAAGTATATTAACATGTAGTGCTGGTGCATTACTGGTGATCATGAGTAACAAGATTTTGTGATGATAACATGTGACTTGTACCATGTTCAGAACAAGACTCTTCCACTGGAGAACACAACAGACTGTCTCAGCACCATGGCCAGTGTCTGTAAAGTTATGCTAGAGACGCCGTGAGTTAGAACACGAACACACACACACACACACACACACACACACACACACACACACACACACACAGTGTAAATCATTATCATTTTCTGATCCTCCTCTTGTTTGCATCCAGAGAGTATTCAAGTCGTTTCAGCAGTGAGGACACGCTGTTGTTTTGCATGAGGGTCATGGTTGGAGTCATCATTCTATATGACCACGTGCATCCCAACGGTGCCTTCAACAAGTCCTCCAAGATAGACGTAAGACACACACACATGTGTATTTATATCCTGGTGGGGACATCTCATTGACATAATGCTTTTCCTAGCACCTTACCCTTACCCTAAACCTAACCGTAACCTAATTGTAACCCTGACATTAAAACCACGTTTTGAGTGTGAAAAATGCCTTCAACCCCATGGGGACCGGGGTTTTGGTTCCCACGAGTATAGTAAACTTCCAATTTTTGGTCCCCACGAAGATGTTAATACCCGTCCACACACGCGCGCACATGCTCGTATACACGTATCCCTGTGGGGACATCCCATTGGCATAATGCTTTCCCTAGCCGCTTACCCCAACCCTAACCATCAAAACTGAATGCCTAACCCTGACCCTAACACCTAACCATAACCTAATTGTAACCCTGACACTAAAAGGGGTGACCGTAGCTCAGGTGGTAGAGCAGGTCACCTACTGATCAGAAGGTTAGTGGTTCGAAAAGTCTGCATGCCAAATATCCTTGGGCAAGATACTAACCCCAAGTTGCTCTCCGATGCATCCATCGGAGTGTGAATGTGTATGAATGCTAGGTAGCACTAAAAGTATAGAAAATAGTGCTTGTATGAATGGGTGTGATTGGGTGAATGAGGCAAGTTATATAGAGCGCTTTGAGTACTCCGGGAGAGTAGAAAAGCACTATATAAGAATCAGTCCATTTACCATTTAAAACCAGTGTGAAAAACGCCTTCAACCGCCCTCGTGGGGACCTACATCCAGGGCCCCACGAGGGCGGTTGGTCCCCATCAGTATAGTAAATTTCAGGTTTTTGGTCCCCACCAAGTAGGAAAAACACACACACATCAAACAGTACTGTAACGGTCTTTTGAATTGCTGACATCATTGATTTGTCTTCAGATGAAAGGCTGCATAAAAGTCCTGAAGGACCAGCCAGCAGACAACGTAGAAGGCCTCCTGAATGCACTCAAGTAGGTTAAACAGCTCGCCTTTGAATTCCAAGTATTTCTGTGTGGGATTGATTCTGATTATATGTAAGATGCTGACAGCAACTCATGCTGTGTGTACATTTTGGCTATTAAAGTTATGAGTTGTATAATTGTATAGCTCATTGTGTGCCTGCTAAGGTAAGGCCCAACCCTAACTATTTTCAGTTTTTGAAAAAAAACACCTCTTTTTAAGGCAAATGTCCAGTTGGACGTTGCCTGGTCTTTAACCTGCCAGCTCCCTCTTGTAAAGTATGTGTGATGTCACACTGGGTTGAATAGTACAGGCGATAGTCCGGTGCATTTGAAGCCAACGAGCAGGTTTAGGTGGCTGCCTCCTGCACGCACTCTCCAGGTCGCTTATCATCTAAACCACAGGAGGATTTGCAGGAGTGTGAAAGTGTCTGAAGAGCACCGTTTCCTGCTGTGTGCTACACGTGAGAAAGAGCAACCGTGGGAAGTATCCTGACCTGATTCTCACAGAACTGTCCAAACTACATGTGTGGAAATAGCTTTTGTGTTTGTCGGCAAGAATTTCTTTGAACAGTCGGTGGACCTTTTGGATCTTTACACTGCCTTGTTGTTTTCATTGTTGCACCAACATCGACGACAACTCCTTTTTTTTTTCTCTCCTCAGATTCACCACAAAACACCTGAATGACGAGACCACTCCGAAGAACATCCGGACGATGCTTCAGTAATATTCGTTCTCTCTTATATAAATATATATAAATAGATATGAAGAGGATCACTGCTCTGACCTCAGATAAGATGTATATGTTTACATTATTTAAAAAGTCGATGTTAATACTTGTGTGTATTTGCATAGTCGTTCCCTCCAAGTTACCGAAGCCTGCAAATTATGTACTTTCCACTGTGCAAAAAAGGAAAAAAAAGCTTCGCGTGAATTGCCTCAACCGATGAGAGCTGTCAAAGCACAAATGATGGTTACCTGTCAGCCTTACATGTAACCGAGCTTTGCAATCAGCACTCAAAAATAAAGATACCAGGCAGCAGAAAAATGTCCTTTAAAATGTTTTTATTCGTTTCTCCAGTGACAGATACTGAAGAAAACTGTCTGTAATGTTATCATCACGCGTCTTCTCTCGACCCGCGGACAATGAGACGTAAAGTCGGAGCGTACAATCATGCTAAAGGTGGACATTTGTGTCGCAGCGAAGGGCTAAATACTAAAGCAGGGAATGATGTTTTGCTAAGAGCACTTGGGGTGCGTTCTCTCTCATTTTTGTGTTCAAACTGCAGCCTTGTGCACCCTTTGAATTAAATCCACTGTGAACGTAAAACCTTACTTTGCACATCCAGTAAGATCCAGTGTGTCTAAGTTGAGGGGTGTGACTGATGATAAGTAGGTGAAAGAAGTCAACGAACGCACCACGTTTTACTCTGTTGTGTTTGAAATGCGTGACAATAATTGTGTGTTTTGCCGTCTTTTGAGTGACTTTTAATCTGCGAGGCTTTGCTGTTGAACTTTCTTTAAAAGAAAAGCCAAAAATGTCTTTCATTCTGAATAAATTATGTTTTTCATGGAAAGATTTCTGTTTTTTTTTTCTTTTCTTTCAAAGTCTTGTTTTTGAATCTCTTTAAGGAAAGAATTGAATAACATTTCCCCTGGACTCTATACGGTAGGGGAAAATGTTTCCATTTTTTGATATGACTTTTGATCATGTTTGATGTGTGAATTCATCACAGTCTTTGAGCAATTCCAAGAGTCATCTCATGTCCGAGACGTGACAAACTCAAATCAAACTGTTGAAGATGAGTGTATGGTTATCATTGACCACTGATCATGGCCTGCAGTGGCTGCGTTATATAGTTCATTACTAAAAGTGTAGGTCATTCTTCTAAAACAGTACTCTGGTGTGGTATTAGAAGAATGGTTCACTCTGATTTTGGGGGATTTTATTTTATTTTTTTCCACATTATCTACAAGCAGAGCCCTCTCACAGTAGGTTGGACAATCTGTGGACTTTAATTTTTGTTTGACTTCATTTATAATGTAATCTGATCACCGGTGCATCAGGACAGCATGTCTATTATACGAAGCAACAAATCCTTCTGCACAGCAGTCGACCTTTATTTTGTTTTTGTTTTTTAATCAACTGCTGTAAGCTCTATTGTTTGAGCCTCTTTTAGAACGTGACCTAATTACAGTAATAATTGTGTCATCCACCGGATTGAAGATTTAACCTCGTGGTGTAATGTCTGTGGCTCATTGCGAAGCGCAACAATTTGCCTTAAAAAGCTGCACAGGCTGACGAGTGTTAGGACGTAACCTGTGAAACAGGCACAGTTCCTTTTAGTTTATTTTGAATCCGGAAGCCATAAATACAGTTCACTCCTGGTCTTTAACATTCATCCTCTGATTAGTTAACAGTGAATTAACATTGTCTTTTATATACGTTTCTTTCTCTTGTACTTAGTAATACATACATGTGAGAGCCATACTTTGAATGCGATGTTTATATGCAACGAGTGAAAGCTCTATATGTTTGAAGCCAGGCTGTGCGAATGATAGCGATATTTCATATCTGACTGACTGAAGTGGATTTCTTTTTTTTTTTTAATTTAAAAAAAAATATAAAATTTACATTGTCTGTCATAATTGATGTACACGAGGCTTCACTCTTTACCCAAGATATGCTACTGTGTGTTGAGAAGTTGTTTTGAATACTGATCAGAATCAGTTTCTTTGTCTTAAACTGACATTTACTTTTAAGTATTTCTGGAGTTCAGACTCACTGGTTATAGAAATGGCTTTTGCTGTGTTATTGCATATTGAGTGGGATGTGTGGATTGGATAATAAAGGAGGTACATTTCTTACAGTTTCTTTTGGCGTTCTTGTGTTACAGCTAATACACTGATTATAACTGTCAGCAATTTTAAAATGTACTGAAATGTTCATGTTAAAAGTATTAAAACCACAGACTGTATATAAAATGTAGACTGCTGTTTTGATGCTTTTAAGTTTTTCAAATTAACGTCTCGCTGTTTTTAAAATTGGATAATTATTTGTACAAACAGGCTGAGCTGATGAGTTTAACGTTCTTATCTTTCCAATTTGCTGGCAAAAAGTAGGCTTTAAATATACTTGGCATAGATTATGAGAGCAAAAAGAGCTACTGGAGTCATAGGCTGTCTCTCAATATGCGTACTTGCGTTCTCGCGGACTCGTTATACGTCATCAGTCTCGGAGACAAGTACTGTCCCAATTCAAAGTACGCATCAAGCCGAGAACGCGAAAAGTTCCCGGATGTGGTCTCGCTCCTCCCGTTTTATCGAGCATGCATCGGTGGTGACTAGTGTGGACTTGGTGGAGCCAAATAACCCGTCATGCATTTCGCGAGACCAGCCCGGTCACATTCACCTGACCTGTGACATCATCGAGTATGCTGGTGTTCCAATTGCACAAATCGTGAGTCCAGACTCACGTTCTTGCAGAGAACGCGAGTCTGGACTCGCGTACTTGCAATTGAGAAACAGCCATAGACTCATTAGGAAATTATTAACTGTAATAAATCCAGTGCGTAGTAGGATCAGTTTTTTTTAGTAGACCCTTACAGGGTTGGAGGGGGGCCGACAAGAAGAATTGCCCCCTGGTGGCTGTAACATAAAGTGCAAGATTAAGGCAATTCAATCTTATTTTATTTATATAGCGCGAAATCACAACAACAGTCGCCTCAAGGCGACATCAGTTCCACATTTTTGTCACCTTTACGACCCACAAACTACATCCTGTTTTTTATGAAGAGTCTGATCAAAAGAAGAACCATCATACGTTGAAACTTTAGACTATGTTGTTGTTTTTCAGCAGAATGGCTCAAATATTTGAGCCAATTAATTTTCCAAAGGTGCCACATGAGGAACTTGGACTGTTGTGGAGGGCTGCACCAATAAGCTGAGCTCAGTTCTCATTCTCAGCTCAATTGTATCTCTTTATAAGCTTTTTTGGTGCATATAGCGTCTTGGAAACTTTTTTTTGTTTTGCCCCTCTCAGCTGTTAACACAGTGAGGCTGATAACACAGTACTAATACTGAAACACTGAATTATTGTCTAGAAATGGGTGACATTGTCTCTTTGTCATTTCTCTTACAGAATTAAATATAAATATTTTTCTTAGTCATCCATCTGTCTACATCTACTTAGGGTTACACATTGCATGTGCAGAAAGATTGAAGCTCCAGGTCTTGAGCTTGCATACTGTACTTCTGTTTTCCTCCAGGTGGGGGTGATCATCTACTTCTTCTCTTCCAAGCGTGATGCAGAGACAGTCCAGGGCTGAACCTCAAACAAGGGTGTACCTACAATTAGTAAATACAGTTTTTTAAGATTGGTAACACCTCCACCACTTCTCACACACAATGTTCCTCCTCTGCTTCTCAGACTCTTTGTAGCTTTTGTTGGTATCATCTTTCAGCGCAGCCACGCTGACTGTACACTGGACAGGCTTAAATTGATCAAATTACATCACACCAGAACACCATAGATCACAGTTATACAAAATATAGATTCTTTAGGATTTTATACATCCACCCCTCCCTTGATTCTAGATAGTTTAAGAAACATCTGCTTCTTAAAAAAGCAAAACAAAAAAAAAGAGCTTTGTTCATCTTCATAAACTGAAGAATGTGTACTGAACATGTTCCATTCTTAACCATCTTTCCACTCAGTGTTACTTCACCTGTCTGCTATGAAGCAGGTCTCCCATGTTAGTAAGTAAATAATATTTCACCAAGGACCAGTTTAAAAGAATTTTGATATTTACATAAGCAGCAGGCATCAATCACCATGCAGACATGACATTGTCAAATACAACAGGAAAGGGACAAGCTGGGGCTTGGGGGTGGGTTGCAAAGCTTGCAGATGTGCCACAATTGGTAGGCTAAAGCAAAACATGCCCTGTATGAGAGCTACATAACTTTTTATACAAGCGCACAAAGAGTATATTAATATTTTGCAGTACAGAGCAAGTGATTAATCTCCTCTCAGCATTTGGGAGCGAAACACATTTCCAGTTTTTCAAAAAGGGTCAGAAACTGCAGGCAGTCACTTTGAACCTAAAGTTTACCCTGAGGGGGTTTCTTGTTGCTGTGGGGTTACATCATACTCAGCCCAGAGGAATAGCTGGAACTGTGAAAACTTACTGGGAAGGCTCCTGTGTGAACGCTGGAATGCCCTAAGCGCTTCCTCACTCAGCTGAGGCACCGGCGTCCTCGCCGGCCTCGGACGGATCCCGGCGTTCCACTGGGATAAGTGGAGCAGCCTCTCAGCGCCCTCCGCGATGACAGGGTGATCAATGATACTGTCCGATGTCTGCGCAGCATGCGTTTGTGTTTGATCATGAGGAAGACGGTGATGTCTGCCGCTGGAGCTGAGGAACATCTGAAAGAAGAGATGTGACCTCATAGTAACTTCTACACAGTCTAAGTGTGTTATGTTGTATAGTGCAGGGGCGTCACTAGGTTTTAAGGACGGGGGGGCTTAAAGAGCCCCCAAGAGATGCACACGATATGAACGAACGTAGTGAATGAGCACAAAATTTCACAAATAGAAAACAAAGACTGAGAAATTGCTTTCCTACTTTTTTGGACAGATTAAACATCTTAGGCCACCAATAGATCTACTGTTTTATTTCAGTCTGTTTTATAATACAGTACAACAAGAAAACAGGGGAAATGTGTTTGCTGCATCACTAACAAGAAAAAAACTGAAAATAAAAAAGTACATAATTTTTATGGCTGCAATCACCAGTTACTTGGTGGGTGGAAGCATCAAAGAATGCCGTCTGTTTTTAAAAGTGGCAAATCGGTCAATCGCTCTGTTGTGACTCAAGATGCTGAAGCGTGTCTTTTTCAATAGACATGACTGCAAGACTGTGAAGTCTTTTCTGACCCAGTGTTTGACGCAGCCAGGAGTGTAGCCGACGCAGTGCACTAAAGGACCTTTTGCACGAGCAGCTGCTTACAGGCACTGTTAGGGCAACTTGGATGGTTGCCTTCAGAGAGGGAAACATGTCTGAATCAAGGAAGTTGTGCACAGACAACATATCTTTGGGTGAACATCCAGCCTCTGTTTTCCGGGTAAGAAAGTTTCTGGCCTCCAGAATCACCTCTTTTTTCAGGTCAAGTCTGTAGTGCTTTGCAAGTTCATTCAAGTGTGATTCACTCAAGAAGTTCTCAGATTTAGGACTGCATGCCTGTTTGCCTTTTAGTAGCCCTGCATCTACACTGCAAAATCTTTGATCAAGCTCGCCAACCATCCGATCCACACAAGGGAAAAGTAACTCTCTTTTCAATGTGTCTGAGTTTTTCAATTCAGTGCGTGAACCCAAAGTTGCCACCAAGGGCAAAATCCAAGAACTGCACTGATTGATCGCAACTGACATGCACAGCGAGTGTTTGAAAGTTGCACAAGCTCAGTTTTTGTCAATCCAAGCTTTGCCTGAGTCTCCATGAACTTATGGTAATTGACTAGGGAGGTGCTGAAGAAAGAATAGACACTCCAACAAGCTGAAAAGCTCCACAGCCTCTGGGACAGCCTTGCAAGTGTTGCACAAAACCAGGTTGAGTTGATGAGCATAACAATGCACATAGCCTCAGGATGGAGCCTTCTAAAATGTGCTTGTACACCTCCAGTGGAGCCACTCATAATGGCTGCACCATCATATGTTTGTGCTACACACTTGAGCTCTGCAAGACCATTGCTTTGGATCTGCTGCTAAATCACATTTGCAATGGACTGGGCATCAAATGATTTTATCTCTGCAAGTGCTAGGAAACACTCCTTCACTGCCCCCTCCGACACATACCTGACACAAACAGCTAACTGCTCTGCCTTTTCATCCCTTGCCTCATCTGCCATGATGGCGTAGACTTTGTCATTTCAGAATCAATGACACTAGTAACTTCCTGGGCACAACAGTCAATCATGTCACTCTGGGATGTTGGCGAGATATACTGTGCATTTGATGGGGGGGGTTATGTTTTTGAAGAAAAGGATCAAACTCCTTCAAAAGCTCCATGCACGTGAGAAAATTCCCTCTGTTGGGCTGTCTTCACCTTCATCATGGCCACGAAGAGGGAGTCCCTGTCTCCCTAACATAGAGGTGACTGCACCAATTCGTCTGAGATACCCTCTTCTTTCGACTAGATAGTCGAAAGAAATGCAGCTGCTTCATCATTTTCCCTCTCTTGGCCTGTTTGCTCTCCTCTCTCTGTAATAACTTGATCTTCCTCTGCCTCTCCATCCATTTGCTGCAGCTCCTCTGTCTCTCCTTGCTCTCTCTGACTTGAACTTTCCCGTTGACCTTTTTCTCCCTCAGCCTCTCCTTCTGCCTGACCCTTCAAGATACATTAAAACATACTGAATTGATAACAGATACAACATAGAGGCTAATGTCATGACTTCTGCTCACACGCCACAGTAATTTGTTGCTCCCAAATATTTTGAAGTTACAAACAGAGGTCTCTCCCCTCTCACTCTCTGTGGTCCTCTGCCCTGACTCCTACAGGTTAATGGGGATGGAGGAGTGATTATTATTATTATTTCCACTGATGATAACCATACCTGAATGAGCTCAGCTCGATTTTTTAGAGCTAAAACGAGTGACAGAAATTAAGGTTTTTATTTATCAAAATGGGGGGAGCACCTGGTTCATTAATTACATGGGACTCTCTGCAGTTAGCTGGAGCTAACTAATTGTTACTACCATCCAGTGATGAAGGTTAATATTATTATTTCTTTAAACTCATATTCCTGCATCTTTATATTACATTTGTCTGCAATTTCTGTAAAAAAAATTAAAAAAAAACTTTAAAAAAACCCACCAAATTATTTAGGGGGCTTAAGAATATTTTAGGGAGGCTTCAGCACCCCTAAAATAGGTTAACGACGCCACTGGTATAGTGCATACCAAGGCCTTAAATAAATATACAGTAATTCCACCAAGGCCTGGATATTAGATGCAGCAGTGTCCTCTATTTCACCCTCTCCTCCACCCTTCTCTCAAACACATCATCAGCATAATTTGCCTCCCTCTGTGCAAATGCTGTTCCATAATGCATGATGCCTGCTGGATGTACAGTCTCCAGGGATTTGTCTCCATTTATTATCTCCCTATGATTAAGACAAGGAGGTCACAGCCATATGGCATTGATGATGAATGGGGAGTGGTTTACCAGCGATTTGGCTTTGCGTAGTTTATAATTTGCTTCAGAGAGCGTTTTCTTTTTCCCATCATCTGGCTTTGATGTGTTAGTGGAGCAGGTGGAGGCTGTGTTGTTTCTCATCTGCCTGGAGAGAGACAGCAGAGTCAGTAAGAGTCAATAAGCAAAATAATTCTGATGTATGAATCATATGGCGACTCTGTAGTGTTTTGCTATTTAAAGGTGAACGATTATCCATGGCCAGGCTTTCAAATAATGACCTCAGTTTATGTACAAGTGAACGCTGTGATCGAAAAGCTCAGACTCCTCTAAATACTGTTTCAGATAGTTTTGAGAGCAGAAATCACCCCACCCACCACCTGTTCAAACCTTCTGATAATGAGGGGCAGCCAATAAGATGAAAGCTGAAAACTGAGATTCAGGAAAGGTTACTGGAGTGGAAATTAGTTAATCAACTATTAAGACAGCACCTGCAAACTCTTGGTAAATGGACTGGTTCTTATATAGGGCCTTTCTACTCTATCTCAGCAATCAAATCACTTTACACAACTCGTCTCATTCACACAAGCACTTTTTCCTCCCCTGTGCTATTCCTCTGTAACATTCACACACATTTATACTCTAGTGGATGCACTGGAGAGCATCTTAGGGTTAGTGTCTTGCCCAAGGATATTTGGCAGACTGGAGCAAACGGGGATCAAACCACAACCTTCCGATTAGTAGGTAACATACTCTACCACCTGAGCTACACCCACCGTGGTACCGTCACTATAAGGAACCTTAAAGCCTCATAAGATTTAAAACATGAAATTACGCTGCTGGAGTATTACTGCCAGACATGATTCAGCAAATGTTCCCTGCGGTCTTACGCTCTCAGTGCCTGTTTGATGGGGTCCAGATTGTCCAGGTAGTTGAAGCGTAATGTGTCTTTGGGATATCTGTCAGAGTCTCTCCATGGTGGGGGTGCACCTGGCTGCTTCTCCTTTCTCAATCTTGTGCTGGAGCTGCTTCCAAGTTGCTGCTTGTTGGATGCTGGACACTCCTCCAACCTGATTTTGGTTATTTCTGACAGCTCTTTTTGACTACAGCTTGCTGCTGTGACATCTGGAACCACAGACTGCTGCTGTGATGAAGCACTCTGGAAAGAAACAGAGTTTTTTTTATTTTGTTTTTTAAAACTAGATTTGAATAATGTTATCGTGTTTTATCGAGTTGTTAAACAAAGTTAGGATAATTGTTTGACTCTGTTCTGGATCTCCTAACCTGCAGGAGGCTCAGCCACATCTCCTGGACTGTCTGGATGTAGTGTCTCTTCCAGACGCCCTGCTCAAATGGTGTCGGAGAGAAGCTGAGGAGCCAGCCGAGCCTCACACACTTGGGCATCCACAGCTGGTCCAGCTCCACAATGCTCTTCCACTGCCAGCTCACCTGCACACAGAGGATCAAATCATTCATTTACCAGACTTATTCACAAGAAAGGGTTAAAAAAAATTCCACATTAATAATTCAACGTGTACCTGGGCACATCGACAGAGGCTGCGTGGGTCCAGGAAGGAGAAGAGGTAGAGGGAGAGGGCTCTGGTGAGCAGGCAGGTGAAGTCTGCGGCCTGCAGGGGGAGCTGTCTGCCCACACTGAGGCTCAGGAACCTGAGCTGCTCCACCGAACAGCTCAGCACCAAGTCCTGCAGCACTGCCTTCCTCTGACTGTCAGACCAGCTGTCAAACTGGTAAAGATATGAGAGAACAGAGCAGAATAGCCTGCTTCAGCTGAATCGAGTCCGATGGAAAAAGAAGTCCACAGAGAGCACAGCATGGTTTCTAACAGCTAGCTCAGGCTGGGATCACTGTAAGGGTGCCTCTCCATTCATCTGCTCAGACCTACCCACTTTGCTAGAAGGCTTCGTCTCTCTTCAAACACCTACAATGAGACAACAGTGACAAAGGTTAACTGCTATACTATACAAAGTATTTTGTTTTAAAGTTTTTAGTTGTTTAATTGTTCTGAGAAACTTGGTATTTATGAAAGACCAACACTGTAAATAAAACCCATGAGCCAGTGTTGTTTAACCTTGAGCTTATGTATCCACACTAAAGAAACCCAGCCCTGACTCACAGCCTGTGTTTTTCTGACAATAAGCTGAATGAGGGCAGTCATGTCTGCTGTGAGCCTGCTGCTGATCCACAAATAATCAAAAGCTCACCTCATGACACACTTTCAATGACAGTGCCTTTGTTCACATAATGAAGCAGGAAATATACATATAGGAAAAACCTAAGTGACTAAAGCAAACAGTACACAAAAGAAAATAATTTAATGAATATATAATTGTTTTAATTTAATTAAAAGGATAAAAAACAACTATTATATAAACCAAAAAGTAACAAAAAAATACAAATATATGTCACATTTTATAACTCAAATTTGTCTGTTTACTTTAATATTTTTTGCTAATTAATTTAGATATCATTGCTTATTTAGATCCTCCACAGACAATTTTTTATGAATTCAGCCAACACCCAAATAAAAAGGACTTTTCCTGCTTTGTGGCCGTGTTTACTAAACACATCATATATTTAAAAAAATAAATAAATA
Organism: Pelvicachromis taeniatus; assembly: GCA_015108175.1. Taxonomy (NCBI): domain Eukaryota; kingdom Metazoa; phylum Chordata; class Actinopteri; order Cichliformes; family Cichlidae; genus Pelvicachromis; species Pelvicachromis taeniatus. The sequence goes on along the minus strand of VURO01003482.1, from coordinate 91,506 downwards.
AAATTGCATACCTAAACAGGAAGCAGTAATTTGAAGAAAAGTACAACTTAAATATATAAAAATCTAAGGCTTATTTATTGAAATAATCAGCCAATAAAGAAAAAGTTGCTTCATATAAACTGAATGTTTGCCAGTCAAGTCAATTCAAGTCAATTGACATGTAATCACATTATGTTAAGTCAGAATATTGTGAAAATCTGCAATCTTTACCTTACTAAATTTATATTTTTTTCACACCGCTAATCAAAAGATCTATTTAGTATTTACTTTAGTATTTAATACTGTTGTACATCTTATAAAAACTACTGAAACTATTAACAGCCACCCTTTGGCTGACAGCACTGTTTCAGTATCAGCTGATGTGACCTTGCTGTTGGCCCGTGGGTTGTTCAGAGGAGTCCAGGTGCTCAGTTTGGTCTGCATCTTGGCACAGCTTGCAGAAGAACTTGTTGCAAGTGCCATCACGGAGTGCTTCACAAAAGATGATACGCTAGAATACAAAAAAAGTAAATGCTACTCGGGTATTTATTACTTTTTCTTACATTTTAAAGTGTACATGAAGCAGTAGTGCCTAATAGTTTCCTTTAAAAAGAAAAGAAAAAAACAACAACACCGACACAGTCCTGTGATGTTTCGCTCACCCTCAGCTCTCCTTACCTCAGCTGGCAGAACGAAATTCAGCTCCCAAACACACTTTCTAGGTGCATGCTCTGCCTGGCCTTTGTGTCCACACACTTCTTTCTCCTACTTCCCCGTGGAGTTTACTTGTTTCCATAGTAACTGTGAATGTACGCTCTCCTGCTTGTCACAGCCTGTGACACATGGTGGCGGTGAGGTGGGTGTCGCTGCAGAGCAAACCACCAAGGAGTTGGTGCACAGCGTGGAGCGTGCGGGCCTCACTGGCACTAATGATAACAAACGTGGTGCAACAATCCTGACACTGCAGTTAATATGATGACCATCTGCTCCGCATACGCTGACACAGCAACAGAATAAATAAATAAATAAATAAATAAATAAATAAATAAAAAACAAAAGAAAGCACTGAAAAGAAAGATTGTTATTATTTAAATATTTTTTATTTATTGTAGTAGCAGTAGAACCCGCAGTAATAAGCCCGGGACAAATTAATCTGTTTATGGAGTAATAACCAATAGTTGGCAGGAGTGCCATCTGCGTCTGCTATAATTATAATAATAAATCAACAGCCTCTTTAGAGCTCCAAACATTTCTGGTGTGTCTTGTAGTCCTCGAGCTTCAAGCATTCATTCCCACCAGTCACACAAGTTTCTGATTCAAAGGCAGAAAGCCTGCTCGTTCTCGGATGGGCGGTCGCGCGCAACGAGGACAGAAAACCTGCTGCAAAGAAAGACGGAGAACTGCGTCAAGTTAGACGCGCATGCGTTTAACCGGAAACAAGAGCCTTGTGCCTTCAGAGTAATAGTTCAGTTTTTATTTTTCCTGGACTGAAGAAGTCACTTTACGAAATTACGAAACGTTTCTTTCATTGGAAAAAACAAAGAAACAAAACCCCACAACATCAAGACGTCTTTCAAAGTCTCTCTAACAAGTTTTAAAGAATTGTGCTTCTTTCTGTTTTGCTTTAGCTTTCACACTCATAATTCTGTATTAGCTGAAAACTTGTATTATATCATTTTGAACACAGGACATGTGGAGGACAAAATAGGAAGTTGTCAGGCTAAACCATCTGCAGAATTACCAATATCTAAAAGACATGTCCTTAAGAAACAGGGGGAAAACATCCACCCAACACCTGACACGCAACCTGAGAGATGCATCTGGACCTTCAGATAACCCATCTACTGTTCACTGATACCTCATCAGATATGGTTGAAGGGCGGCAGTCAAGAAGCCATTCTTGAGGAAGTGAAACAGGGAGAAAGGGCTGAGGTATGCCACTTTGAACACAAGAACTGGACTGAAAATCAATGGCAACAGGTCTCATTTAGTAATGAACCCAAATTTGAATTTTTTGTTTCAATTCTTTGGTTAACCAGAATGTCCAGGGGTCATCAGGAAAGAGGTACAAGAAGGAGTCTCTACAACTGTTTAAAACACAGTGGAGGCTATGTCATGGTTTGGGACTACTTTTCAGAGAGTGCTGTTGGGGATCTTGTCAAAACTGATGGTCAAAACCAAGTTTGAACGCAGAAAAGTACCATCAAATTTTCATCCACCATGCAATCTCAGGTGGAAAGCATCTGACTTAATTTCTTTATTTTTCAGCAAGGCAGTGACCCCAAACACACTGCCAATGTTGGATAGAAAAGCACACAGTGCAACACCGGACCTCAACATTACTGTAACAGTGTGAGATCATCTTGACAGAACAAAAGGCCGAAACATCTAAAGATGAGCTTTGAATATCCTTCAAGAAGCCTGGAGAACTGTTCCTGAAGATACTTAAAGAAATGACCAGAAAGCTTGTCAATGGGAGTTCAGACTGTGTTGAAGAATAAAGGTGGTTTTATCAAATGTAGTTCATTTAAGCATAATTATTCAACACTAACATTTAACGTTTATTGATGAACTAAAAACATTTTTTAACATCCATGACTAAGGTGGGAAACAGTGTTACATCTTCCATATGTCTTCAGCTTGAGTAAAGTTAACTGTAGTGTTTTGGCTTCTACAAAGTCGGGTCGTTTGTTCGCGTTGAAGAGGCTTTTAATTTGATAGTCCGTAGCGGAAGCCATTAAAAAAAGTCTCGCGCACTTGTCGCTCGGTGTAGAGGGGGGAGAGACGGGGAGGAGGACGGAGGAAGAGGACAGGAGGAGGAGAGGAGGGTGCTGGTGGAGGGACATTCAGTCATTGTTACCAACTCGAGGAGAGGCAGAGACCCCGCTTACTTCCCGAATTTTCCGGACAGCTTTCAGGTAAAGTTGCGTTAAATTCACCCGGTATGGAGGTGTTACTCATAGACCACCACCTCCGCTGCCGCCCGGCTCGGTGCGGTGACTGAATTCACCGGTGTGGAGCCGTGAGTCAGGATGAACTAACCGTCATCTTTTGTCTGCGCCACGCCGCTTTCACGATTCACTCTGTTCAGGTCACTCGTTTTTACTGCTGCGGGTCAGTTACAGCGGGAAAACACGGGCACACAACCGCGCGAGCCTCCGTGTAACGCTCGGTAGCTACACCCCCATTTGTGGGGAGCAATTAATGTCTGAATTCCCGGTGAGAAGCTATAGGAGGAGCCCGTTAGCGCTGACGCACAGGTAGGCTAATGAACGCGCTTGTGTCGCGTTAATAATGAAAGTTGAAATGCAGCCGGGCTCCTTCGTGTTTGGGTTAGACACAGGCAGGTGCACGAGAGAGTAGACGCCGTGTTTTACGTGTTGGTCAGCGGGAAAGGTGCGGGGCTGGGAAGGGTGTGTGCTGTCACGTAAATGTAGCAGTGGGAAAAAATGCTATAGCAAAAGTGTTCTCTATAAATAACAAATAACTTTAATAAATGACTTAAACAGTGTCTGAGCTGTGAGTAGTCAAGATAATTATATAAAAATAATAATATTAATAATGGTAGGTGGTTTCTACTACCACAGCTACTACTATCGCCACTATTATTACAGCATAAGTACTAAAGGAAAGCTGCAAATGCAGAGGTAAATCTATTCATTCTTGCCCTTTAAATACTCACTCATTTGCTTTACTTTGCTGTGTTTTTAACGATGCATTGCTGTTTAATAATGCATTTAATGTTGTCATTCATTGGCACAACCCAGACACCATAGTTAGTGACCTGAAAAGCAACCACCAAGCCTCTTAAAACAACCATTTGTGTGTTGCTCCGCTTGCAATTAGTCGATTTTTTTCAGTTACAATGTCTCTTTTTGGTTGTGTAACCATTTCATTTTTTTAAAGGTGTTGTACTGTATTCTTCTGATTGCAGACAGAACATCATTTCCACAGGGGGCCGTGGCTCATATTTCCTCCAGCATCATCGCTGTCTGTGAAGGCAGGAGACGGAGGAGTTTTTTCAGCATCCTAAAGGACCACAGCATCACTTACGTGATGGAGGCCCTCTGACTCAGTGTAGTCATGGTAATGGATGCAGCCAACTTGGCCTTTTTGGATTATGCTGCCCAGCCTAACAAGGAGGTCTAACGAGGAGCAAAGGGCAAACAGATAGTCCTCAAGTCTCGTAATTTTTCCCACTTCCTGGTTAAAAGATCACAATGCTGACAGGGCTCAACCCCTCACCGTAAGCGGTCATCTCCTGGGTCTTGCTTCTTTTCTCGTGTATGGATCATGGATCTCCTGTGGGTGCTTTCCGTGTCCATGCTGACCGCGTGTGTTGCCGTCCCCATGGATGCGGTGTCCGGGAGCCACAGTCTGTTCACCTGTGAGCCCATCACCCTGCGCATGTGTCAGGGGCTGCCCTACAACTTGACCTTCATGCCCAACATCCTGAACCACTACGACCAGCAAACCGCTGCTCTCGCCATGGAGGTACAGTACATCGCTGCCATGTGATCTGAAAAAGATAAACTATCTTTCTGTACACGTGCGCGCGCACACACACACAGCGCACACACATAAATGTATACATGTATATAAACAAAAGGAATTACAGTTTTCCCCTCACTGTTGTGTTGGTCAGACAGCAGCAAAATTCATGCGATTAATAAAACAGTGAAGAAAGGCTGATGAAATTTGCTGCACACTACTTTTAATTTACGTTTAATGTATTATACAATATGTAAAAACTGTAAAAAGAAAAAAAAGAAAAAAACATAAAAATAAAAATAAAATAATAAAATTATAAAAAAAAAAAAAAAAAAAAAAAAAAAAAAAAAAAAAAAAAAAAAAAAAAAAATAATTATTTTTTATTTAATAAAATAAAAAAAAAAAAAAAAAAAAAAAAAAAAAAAAAAAAAAAAAAAAAAGAAAACAGATTAAA
>VURO01003482.1:71475-86562 GCA_015108175.1 Pelvicachromis taeniatus | reverse complement strand
AAGAAAGGCTGATGAAATTTGCTGCACACTACTTTTAATTTACGTTTAATGTATTATACAATATGTAAAAACTGTAAAAAGAAAAAAAAGAAAAAAAAAGAAATATTTATGTTTTTTTTAAACAGTTAATATTGTTTTTTTTTTTAAATGTTAGATTTTATTTCTAGATTGTTTCATTAATGAAGCCACGCTGGCACAAAGAGAGGTCTAACATTTAAAATATTTATAAAAATAATTTATTGGGTTGCGCATCTATTTGTGTTCTTTTTAATTGTTCTTAAAACCTTGGATTCGAGACACGGATGCCTCTTGTAAAGCTTCAAACTAGCACGTTTTTTAATTGACAGTGTATCAGTGGTGAGTAAAGCTGCAAGTTACGAAGGCTTAGATCCCTTCCAAAATTTGTACAAAAAAAGCAATAATTACAGCATGTGTATAAATTTGCATGAACAGTGTTATATTTACATTTTATTTTGTTATTATTATTTTTAATCAAATCTGCCAGCTAGCTGTTCTAATCTGACTCCAAACTAAAGCAAAACTGTAATAATTGGTTTACACAGTATATGAAATGGTATACTGGAGGATCGCCCATTTCATACATGAACTCCAGTGATTGTTGGATGAATCAGATCAACACTTTGTCCCAAATAACTAACAGCGTGAAATAGCGTGCTTCAGATTTTTAGCTAACAGAGCTGCCTGGATGTAGTGAGCCACTGGTGATTCACTATATATTCACCTGTATTAGTAGCTGCACATTCCTACATCACAGGGGTTTTATACAAGCCGGGAGCTGTCTGGTTAAAGCACCGACTGACCTGAACATTTGTGTTCTTGTTCTCATGCATTTGTTCTCTCAGCGTTCTTGGTTTCTTCCAAAAATGTTCTCGCTCGTTTATAGATGAAATTGGAAACCTTTTTGAGTGTTTCACACACCGTGAATTGAACATAACAAATAGTTACTGTATATTGATTTTATCCTTCCAGTTCTTAATTTAATGTAGCTGTGTTAATGATATGAATTGGACAGGGTCTGTTAAACAGGCTTGGATCTGAGCGATGTGATATTTGTGAGTCCTGTGACTCATGTTCAGATGTTCAGAGACATATCAGTTTTCATATCGCCACATCTTACCAGGGTCTTCAAAGCCTGTTGGGCTTTCATGTCAGCCAGTCTACAGCCATGGACATGAGCAGCTTCTATAGGTATCAGCATGGCCAAGCTGGGTATTTGCTGAGTGAAGGTAACCTCTAAGTGCCAGCCTACTTAAATTTGGCCCATCTAGCTGTTGTGACTGGGAGTGTATTACCAAAACATTAAGCAGACAATGGAGGTTTAATATTTGTCCCTTTGGGCCATGAGAACAGAGCATTATTAAAACGCCAGCGATTTAACAGGGCGTGGTGTCCTGAAATGGTTTTTAACCGCACATCTGGCCTGTTGACAGACAAGAGCGATTTACCACAACATGTAGGGACTTGGCACATCAGCTGTTGTGCACCACGGCTATTTTATATAACAGGCTTTTGAGCAGTTAGTCAACCAAGTGAGGATTTAAGGGTACAGAGTTGTTGTTTTTTTTGGTTTGAGAGTTCAGCCTCGTGGTAATCCATAGATTGACCATCCACAGCATCTCACTGTTGCCATGGCTGCTAAAAGATGGAGTAGGGCATTTAAACGCGATCACCGAGCAGATGCGTTGCTTCATTAAGTTAATCCCGTCCTTTATGTAGGCTGATCCCTTGTGAAGTTCTGTCTATCAAGCAATTACGGGCCAAACTGCACGAGAACATGAGATCGGATGCTCTGTTGCCCTGTTTCTGCCTATCTGTGTCGATCCAAACATCAATATTTAGTTCATCCATTCCCAGCATCATGTGCTCTTTTGCTCCCTCTCTCTGTGTCACTTTTACCCTTCAACCTTGCCCGGCCCCACCCTGCCTGGCGTAGCGGACATGCAGCACCCTGCCAACCATCTGTGCCCACTCCAGTTCACGGTACTATGTGTAGACACACTGAGGAGAGATGGAGGGCGGGAGGAGCAGTGTACCGCGAGAATCTAGGGTTATGTAACTTTAACAGGCCCTGCCCGGCTGTGGGAGCACATAGCATCTCGCCTCATCATAGCTGTGGTCATATTCGGCTTCGTGTTTGGAAAAGATGTAACTGATCCCATGACTGTGCGCTCATACCAACACTGTGGCCTTTCTCGCTGTGCAGTGGTGTTTTCTAACATATTTTAGTGGGTGATTTCTGAAGGTCGTTATTCGCGTATTTATTTCTCCGACTGATTAAATGTTACCAGTTAAATGTTGTTTGAGGCCAGGTTAGCTTTTTACGCCTAATCAGTGGGAATGTGTTGCAGTGAACAGAGAGAGGCGCTTCTGGTTTAGACGGTGTTCACTTTGATTGGTCATGGATTCACAATTAAGTCTCTTTTAGTGCCCTGAAATGCTTGTTTGGGTTTGGAAAAACACACGGAAACCCAACAGGTTCCAAAACCACAGAGCTCAGTCTTCTGCTTGGCTCTTGTTTCCCAGATAATTCGCCCCAGATCCAGCTCATGGGAGAATTCAAAGCCTGTAAGACGTCGAGGGCAGCCAAATGAGAATTGACAGTTGATTTTAAAGGGAATTAGGTCCGCTGAATAGCCGTGATAACGGTGATGAATGCCTCGCACCGTGGAGAAACTGGGAGTTGGATGAGAACCAACGCCTGCCGGTCTTACAGTTTTTGTTAAAACCCCCTGAAGTGTCTTTGTGGATTTCCTTTTTCATGTCTTGCTTTTTAAGTATTGTTTTTTCAAGATTTTAGTGTTTTAAGAAAGTAGGACAATTTGTCATGATCTCATGAGCTCCAAACCTATAGAGACAAATTGTAAAAATGCAGTTTAATTACTTTAGTTTCTTTGGTGTGTCAGAAATGTATTGCAGACCTTTCATATGGTCCTTTTAACAGACAGAATTTTCTATATTGCACTCACACATGCAAATTTTCTATTTTATTTATTTATTCATTTTATTTTAATTTTTTTCACAGCTGTGAACAGAATGTAACACAAACCACCGAATTTATTAAAATGGATTTTAATGTTCCGGTGTTCATCCTCACTCAATCCGTCACCGCTGACCGCCACATGACCTCACAGCTGAAGTGGGGCAGTGGCCTCGGGGCTTGGGAATTGGCTATTTCTGTGTCACAATGATACTGTGCCACAGTCGCATAGCATAACCGAGAGCGTGGCGGATTTGACTGGCACCACAAAAAGAGAGAAAGAAATGGGCCAAAATCCCCTCATTTAGAGATAGCTCCACACTGTAGCTACCAGATGAATATAAAACAGTGTGGGCCCATCACAGGAAATCAATTACACTGCTATGAACTGTCCTCGGCCTCCAGAGCAGATGGCATGTGGTTCACCACTCAGTGATGATGATACAGGTTTATGTTATTACTTTTCTTAAATTAAGGTGGTTTTTAAATGTGTCATTTTTAATGCTTTATAAGTTTCTCCTCTGAAAATGCCAGCCTCTTAATCGCAACAAAACACAACTCCACCGTCTTCTACAGCAGCTGGCAACAGTAGTGTTGTTCTGCTCCGCGTAGCAGCACACGCTCTGGTTGGAGTAACTTTCCAGATCACAGCTCCAGAGGAGAAGGACTACCAACACGAGCTTTGGTCCCAAACTGGTGGACGTGAACCTTTTGTTACTTCAGGAGAAGATTTTCTCTAGAGAGAAGGAACTGAATGATACTGAGGACTGCCTCAACAAAACCAAAAAAAATTCAGAAGTGACTGAGCTTTCAAAATAAGATAAAAATAATGGTAAAACGAGTGCCCAGATATTCTTGGGGGAATTCTGCATATCTTGGCAGATATTGTATAATAGCGAAATATCAGCATATTGTAAATCCAGCTCCTTTTGGTGGGTTTCTCTTATATTTAGCAGGAGCTTTCAAGCAGAGAAAGGATGGAGCCATCGAAGTGGCTTTCACAATGGTTGGAGTCATGTGACTGTCATGGCAAGGCCAGATGGACCACGCAACGGTCAGGGCCAACTGAAGATGTTAATTACATTAGATTGATAACTGGGTTTGTTTACGTGAATCCAAAGCCAAGCCAGCAAATCATTTTTAATGGCATCAAGATTAGGAGTCATTACAGATACTAGCAAGATTCCTGGGCGTTTTCTAGGTTATCATAATCTTGCCTTTGCTTTGTCATTTGTTTTGTTTTGCTTGTGGAATGAAGAGTCCACAGCTACACAAAGAATAATCAGTGTCCTGCTCTTAATCTGTTCAGTCTCACTCATTTCCTCCTCCTTTCAGGTCGTTAAATCAGCCTCTGTCTCAGGTTTACAACAAGTCCAGATAAACTGTGTCATGTTACAGCCACTCTGAAGAATAACCCAGATACTCCACCCCATTCTGAATGAATGAATTTGTAAAGGAGAGCTAGGTGTGTGTGTATGTGTGTCTGTTAAACAGAGTACTTTTTTGTGCACTCTGGCATGATTTAACAGGCTTATTATGTTAGTAAAGATGTAGCCCAGCTGATCTCACACACACACACGCAGACACAACATGGTCTGATAAACCCTACCCAGCGTGACCTAGCCTATAAAAGAGCCTCTTGTTTTATTTAATGTCCAACACAGTGTTTATTGGCAGTGGAGTGAATAAGAAGCACATCCAGAGAGCAAGTCGCTGGTGCACAACAACCGCTCACAGTGTGTGTGTGTGTGTGTGTGTTTGTGTGTGTGTGTGTGTGTGTGTGTGTGTGTGTGTGTGTGTGTGGACATTACACTTAGTCAAAAGCACAGGATTCCCAAACACTTTCTTACAAGTGAATGACACGGCCGACTCGGCCTACCCATCCGTCCTCTCTCGCTCACCCCCGGTCTCTCACCCTCCTACCCCACCTCTTTTGTCCTCACCCTCCCCCTACATAGGGCTCACCCGTTGCCCAGGAAACGGTCCCAATTGTGCTGTTAACAAAAGGAGCAGAGGCTTTCTCGCCTCACGGGAGGTGGTCCCCTCCGCCCTGCACCCTGACCTCCTCGAACCCCGCTCTCCTCCCTCTTCTTCCTCCTCCTTCTCCTCCACCTCCACTGCGGTGATGCATCACTCGTCACCATGGCGCTGAGCTTTGAAATTTGGAGAATTGGAATGGCAGTAGAGGAGAAAGGGGGATAAAGAGGGAGGGTAAAGGGGGGGGTAAGAGAGGTGACTAGGAGATTTTTTTTTTTTTAAAGGGCAAATCAACAAGAACCAGTCGTCCACATTGTGAGCGATTCATCAGTCACACCATCTCAGCAGCTGACTCAGCCTTGCTTTAGCATTAGGAAATGCAGCCATAGCTGGATGCACTTCATTGGACTAGGCTGTATTCATAATTAATATATTAATCCTAAATAACTTACATCTTAATCTGATTCAAAACATGCTAGTAGTCTTCATATTCCAGAGAGGTGAAACTGAGGTCAGGGCTGTTTTTCCCAGTTCTTCAAAGGCCGCTATATTTAAGATTAGAGGTTTAGCACAAAAATATGCAGAAATATGCAAAGCTGCACGACAAGTAATGCACTTCACTACACTGTCCCAGGAAGTACGATTCTTAAAGATGATGCTCCCGTTCTTCACTTCTCAGTTTGATGTGAGATTTGGTTATTTACTGTGAAAGCAAGCAGTGGGTCACAGTCACAGGAGGCTGCTGTTATATTTCAGAGTTATGATAAACGCCTGGGAGAACAACAAGGTTGACTGCTATTAACTTTTGTTGTAGACGTGTGTCTTAATCACCAGAAAGACTGGTTTCTCTTCAGAGGGAAGACTTACAGAATGAGGAGAAATAAGCACCACCTTCTTTTCACCTTTCACTGGATAACAAAATTAAGACTCTTATTCTTTACCTTACCCTATGATTATCACAGTATGGGAAATGCAGTTACAGTACAGTGTGGAGGTCCCTGTTTTAGCATTGTTAACACCTCCTGGACGCCATCGGTGAGTGACACTCGCAGAAGATGTTTTTGAGATGTTTCTGGCTCTTGAACAGAGGAGCTTTCATTAGCTGTGCTTACCTCGTTGTTAGGGATGCACTGGTATGAGCTGAACATTAGTATCAGACAGTGCTGGGCTTGTTGACTGAAATCATCATACTGACTAACTGGTCATACTGGTTTTTAAATGTGTTTTGGAGAGACAACAGACTTTAAAACAAATCGATTTTTGTTTTTTTAATAAGGAGGATATTTATTTTACTGGGCAGGTAAATAACAAGAAAACCAAATAAAAAGACATTTGAGCGTTGTTATAGGCTCGATGGTTAAAGGTTTGTTTTCTTAGAAAATTTAGAGCAGAAAACATCAGATTTTTGTTTTAAATTTATCATGTTAACATGAGGAATATCTTACTACCATAATTTTTTAAATGTGTCAAATCAAAGTAAACTGACATGAGATCAGATCTTCAGGCAGTTAGCCTAAAGCCTAATTCTGCTTTTCCAAATTCTGCTGTAGTTATTTTATTCAAACATAAAAGTCCAGCAAAAGAGAAAGAGGGACGGTTTTGATCCATTTTCAAAAAATAATTTAGGATACATGTGATCATTTATTGCATCCTTATGTTAGGATAAAGCTGGGTCAGTCGTATTGGACACGTCTACACTGGCTGTTGAGTGTCTTGTTCCGGCAGTCTGAGCTCTCCGTCTTCTTTGTGTCTTCACTTTTTCCTTCTTTGTTTGTATTTGACTGCAAACGAGTCACAAATCTAGTTGAACACGTTTTCAGGGTTACTGTCGAAGAGCTGCAGCATTATTACTCGTAAAAAGGTTGTTTTTAAATAATTGCATTTGATTCTAACTTATGAATAATTATGTTTTGCATGAGTCGTAAACTATGCAGCAAATCAGCCTGTTATGTCGACATTCATCCCCTCGTTGGCTGTTTGTTGGCCTTCCAGAATGCACCATTTTTCTGGGACTGGCCGACACGTCTCCTCTGTGTTTCTGTTTCTAGAAGGACATATTATTCCACATTTTCAGAGCTCAAACCTCCCATGAATACATAATGACTGCAGCAGCAGGATCGAAGCTGAAATTACATTAGCATACCACCGCCCCTCCAGGCTTTCACCATCCACAGAGTTGCATATTACACGCTTGATTCTCCTTACGTCGCCGACTCCGGGGAGGAACGCGGCATGACGAACCTCTGGCTATTCATCTGGCCGATGGTTCACCAGCTGTTTCTAGTGTGGCCATTAACACTGAAACCCCATGGAGAGTGTAAGAGCTCCGCAGGGCCTCATGATGCTGCTGTTTGGAGTTGTATAGGCTGCTGATTATATGGGCAGAGCTGTGACCAGCCATATGTGCCATCCACTAGTTCAGTCCTGCTCTTTGTGACTCACGTGATGGGTCGACTGTCATAAAAAGGCTAAATGGACACACTGGGGAGTTGCGGGAGGGTTAAAAGGGCAGGAGAGGGGGCAGATGATGGAAGGGTATAAAAATAGAAAAATGAGAAAAATGGCCACGATGATCGGAAGACAGTTGAATGTGAAGGGAGAACAAAGTTTTTGTTCTTTAGTAGATCATCCTCGTAGCCTATATAGTTACTCAGCTTTTGCCCTTGGCATCTGGCTTTGTAGTACAGTACTGTGTGGTACATTGTGTTCTATGGAGCACAGCAGTAGCCCACGGGAATCAAAACGGGAGAGAAAGAGCGAAGATGCAAACTCACTTGCGCTGCATTAGATCATGTTTGAGTGGTTCAGTCGTGTTTACAGGGCATCACTGATGAAGTAATAGATGTCACAGGACTGCACGCTGGCAGCAGCACGCAACGGGAGTCACAGGAGGGCCGATCAGAACAGTAGCACCCGTCATGGCAGGCGGGTACATGCAGGATTTTCTGCTCTTCTGTGTTATTCCTCCAGAGTATAGCCGTAACATAATCGTCTAAAAGTATTTCATGAAAGAGCAGCCATTTTTGTGAAGCACTAAAAGTAATTGTTGTGGCAGCTCTACTATACTGTAAGAGTAAGTGGTAATCAGACATGGGCAAAAGGTTTCTACATGTCAGTAATGTATCTGTGAGAAATCTGAGGATCATTAATGGTTTTGTCATGAATGGATTGCCTGTGTGAGACATCACAGCGTGATGGCGGTCTGCAGTAATGGACCTATTTTGAGGTGGATCACCTTTGAGGCGCTCGTTTTACGCTTCATAGATGACTCTGGCTGATAGCGTGCCACGAGTGCTTGTGTCATTATACAGTGGAGCTCAGTGAAACGTGATGACTCCATTTGTACAGAAATTACACCGTCGACTGGATGGTTGAGCTCAGTTACGACAGGCGTGTAAGGCACCCGAAACTGATTCTTTTAGAGAGCATATGAATACTTGTGCTGAGCTAAGACTCCAATCATAAATCTATGTCATCATACCATCTATCACTGATCCCTCGCAGTGCAAAACCATCAACGCCAGGAAAAGCGATAAGAACAAGGCGCTGACAAAAGCTGCACGAACGTGGGTGCTTTGTGCTTTAAGGGCCAAGCCTAACACCCATTCTAATCCTTTTTACAGAAGCACATCACATGTGGGTGGCAGGCGAACATGCTGTCGGGACACGGCGCGATGTTGTAGACATATGGTGGGAACAACTGACAGTAGTCTGTTCAAATCTGATTGCAGTTAAGGTGACAGACGATTGAGGAGAGGAATGAAAACTCCTGCGTCATCATTGCTTTTCTGAAACCACTGAGATTTATTCAGTAGCAGCCGGATTTGGACATGTTTCATTTTTATTGCTGAGTGTTTGGTAGTCAATGAAAGACTGACGACAGACGGTCCCCACGAGTATTAAACTTCCAATTTTTGGTCCCCACGAAGATGTATATACCTGTACACACACACACACACACACACACACACAGTTCAACAAGCACAAGACATGTGCAGGACATTCTTTGCAATTTATTTAATACTGTTCAAGCTGAATTGATTGGTTAAACATTAATGGTGACATCTACTAGTTAATATCCATTCCTCTAATAAACACCCCTCCCTCCCTCCCCTCCTCTCCCTTCCCCCTCCCTGGTCCTGTCTGTCATACACAACTGTCTTTACATTTTGGGGGAGGGCAGCAGGGTGTGTATGTTTGTGTGTCTGTCTGATTGACTTGGGTGTGGCTCTTTCTGTAACACACACACAAACACATAAAAAATGCAAACAAAAGCGAGTTTCCATGCAGAGTATTTGACTGTATTCATACACATACATGGAAACTTGGTTTTCTGACTATTTGCTTATTAGCAGCAGGACCCACAGATGCTTCCTGCACCCACACTGTCTCTTGGCACAGTTCATATGTGTGAGAGCATTATTGTGCCGGTCTGTTGGTGTGTGAAGATAATATACTTCCTTGTGTTTGTGTAAGCATGCTGCCACAGTGTGTCAGTCAGTCACAGCGTGGTCCTCCCTGCAACACAAAGGCCCTGTGTGTGTGTGTGCTCCTCTTGTCTGGAGACTGTGGGATGAAGGAAGGGGGAGCAGAAAAATTATTGGGGTGGAGGGGATTATTAGGAAAGGGGCCAGAGCTGTTTTTATGGACTCATCGCTAGAAAATGTCAGTTGACATGCTCCACTGATCTCTTTGTGCCCTCTTTGACTCACATTCTGAAGGTGCAGTGATACCCAGGCTTCACTGTCATGCTATTTTTTTTAGATATACTTAAGAGTCTTTCTTTCTGTGTCCACCTGCAGCCTTTCCATCCCATGGTGAACCTGCAGTGCTCCCCAGAGCTCAGGATGTTCCTGTGTGCGCTCTACGCCCCCGTTTGTACCGAGTATGGCCGGATCACTCTGCCGTGTCGTCGCCTCTGTCTGCAGGCCAAGAGTGACTGCTACAAGCTACTGGACATGTTTGGAGTCAGCTGGCCAGAGGAGATGGACTGCAACAGGTTGGTGCAGCAGCAGTCAGTCTCTTTCCTGTTTCTCTTTCAGTTTTTACAACCCTGCTGGAGGGAGGAATAATTCAGCGAAACATCTTGAAAATTATTTACTTTAATTATAAAGTTTATGATGGTTTTACTGATGGTTGAGTCAGCATTTTGCACCATCAGCGAGCGTTTTAAATCCCTGAAATCTGTTCTATAGTTACAACAAGCGTTAGACATTTTCCACTTTAGAGAGGACACAAACATTAACAAGTACCCCCGCTCACTTTCAAAGCTTTTACAAGGAGTTTGCTAACAAAAGTTTTCACAAACACAGAAGCTTAGTGGTGTTGATTTTAAAGTCACGTGACTGTGGTATAGTTTGTTAATGCTTTAAGGACGGTGTTTTACTTCTTGCAGTTGCATTTATACTTCAGTAATCATAAATATTGTTTTATTTTCTGAAGATTATTGATTTTTAAAAAATGTATGTGTTGTAATGTTTTATTTCCTGTAGAGGTTTTTTCTGTGAGGAAATCTTTGGAGAGATCCGATTGGTTTGCTTTTTGTTGAGGGAATACAAACACAGCATCCTGTCTTCAGAGTGTGTGTTGAAAGTAATGCATACAAGTAACTGGGGTCTGACTTTTTATGAAAAACTGTGGGAGACATGAAACTGACATGTTCAGGTAATGTCACATTAAAGGTGTTACAGTGAATGGGGCACCGTAAAGCCGAATACATACTCCTGAATAGAAACGTATACAGGTGTGAAGGTTATTGGGGTCATTTAGCTTGTTTTTCATTAGAAACACACTTTCTCTGCTGTCATCATTCTTCTGTGTGTATATCTGTGCGGATTTAGCTTGTCATACTCGCTGATAAAGTAACTAAGAAGAAAAAAGGCTTGAATGTGAACCTGTTTCAGACAAGTTTCAAGTCTCTGCAAGCTGAACTTCTCCTTTATTGTGCACTTGTATGATCTGTAATTACCAGGTGCCTGGAAGGTATAAAATGTTTTTATGAATTGTTAAAAGCAATGACAGGCTTGTAAATTGTATGCACTATAATGCTGGCATCATGTGTAGCCTGTTGTTAAAGGCTTAACAGCTGAAACGAGCCTGAGGTCACCACCTCTCATCTGCTCTCAGGTTCCCAGACTGTGACGAGCCCTACCCCCGCTCGGTAGACCTCCTGTCCAGCTCAGACACGACCGAGTCTCCCATCTCTGTCCAGAGGGACTACGGTTTCTGGTGTCCCCGTGAGCTCAAAATCAGCCCCGAGCTCGGCTACTCCTTCATGGGGGTGCGAGACTGCTCTCCCCCGTGTCCCAACATGTACTTCACACGTGAAGAGCTGACGTTCGCCCGCTACTTCATCGGAGTCGTGTCCATCGTCTGCCTATCTGCAACGCTCTTCACCTTCCTGACTTTCCTCATCGACGTGTCACGATTCCGCTACCCAGAGCGCCCGATTATATTTTACGCCGTGTGCTACATGATGGTGTCCCTGGTGTTCTTCCTGGGGTTTCTGTTGGAGGACAAAGTTTCCTGTAATGCAGCTAGTCCTGGGAGGTTTAGAGCTTCGACCGTGACTCAAGGTTCCCATAATAAGGTCTGTCTTTGGCTTTGAATTGTCTCCTGGTTTTCTCCTCCTTCAATACATACAAATTGATACAGACTGTGTGTTTTTCTTTTCTTTCGCAGGCCTGCACTCTTCTCTTCATGGTGCTGTACTTCTTCACCATGGCTGGCAGTGTGTGGTGGGTCATTTTAACCATTACCTGGTTCCTAGCTGCTGTTCCTAAGTGGGGCAGTGAGGCTATAGAGAAGAAGGCCCTCCTCTTCCACGCCTGCGCCTGGGGCATCCCCGGTGTCCTCACTGTGACTCTGCTCGCCATGAACAAGATCGAGGGAGACGGCATCAGCGGCGTTTGCTTCGTCGGGCTCTACAACTTAACAGCCCTGCGCTGGTTCCTGCTGGCCCCGCTGGGACTGGATGTATTGGTGAGGAAGAGTGTAACCGCACTTTTGTCTCAGAGCGCTCTGTTTGTGCACAGAGACGATTCTCTAGTTCTCAAGTCGCAGTTTGCAAAACTGCTGGGATGAGTCAGAAAGCCATGAAAACTAAATGCATTAAAATAACATGAAGATAAATTAATAATTTACAAAATACTTATTTTTGTACCGTTTACCTTTGCTTTCATCTCTTTGTGTATTTATTTACTTTTCAAGCTTTTCTTTTTTTAATTTGTGTATGAAAGTGTGTCGTGTGTGTGTGTGTCTGCTGGATTGCAACACAAATGGCTGTCCGGTCCAGAGATTTTGAGGGAAGTGAGGTGCTCAGCTAATGGAGCTGAAAACAATAATGCCGTCAGTCAGGATTACTGAGGGTTTTTTGTGTGGACGCTCTGAGTGACAGTGTGTTTCAGTAGCACACACGAACACAGAGGCAGCACCTTTAGACATCTGCTGTTGTGACCTGAATGTTTCACAGTGCGGTAATGTGGAGTGTGTTTTTGTAAGAATTTAACACGCTAGCAGCTGACGTTTCACAGAAATCTATAACCACGTTGAGCTACAGCGACGCACAGATTTCACCACATTTTAAATGACAGAAGCATTAATTTATGTTGCCGATTTAATTAAATTAACTTTTTTTTTTTTTAAGTAATTTATTCATTTATTGAATTTGTTGATCAGACTGTCAGTGTGACATGCAATCACGTCTGTCTCTCCTGTTGTGCCAGGTGGGTGTGGTGTTGCTGCTGGCAGGTATTGCTGCTCTTAACAGAGTCCGCATGGAGATCCCACTGGAGAAGGAAAACCAGGAAAAGCTGGTAAAGTTCATGATTCGCATCGGCGTCTTCTCCGTGCTCTACCTGGTTCCACTGCTGACCGTTCTGGCCTGCTACCTTTATGAGAGCAGCTACAGGGCCGTCTGGGAGACCACCTGGGTCCAGGAGAAATGCAGAGACTACCACATCCCGTGCCCCTATCAGGTAACCGAAATTCACAGGATAGGTAACTTCCAAAAATGGTATGCACAAGTTCTCTTATATGTTTAATTAAAAATTACATTTGAAAAAAAAATATATATATAATTTTGTTTTTTAGTCATTGGTGTCACATTGTGCAATAATAATAATAATACCCTGTAATATAGAAAAACCCCAAAGAACATTGATTGATTTCTAGTTCTTTGCAATTACATATAGTGAGGGATCAGGAGAGCTGATCTTGGCGAGGTTGTGTGAATATAACCAGAGTGCGTGTGTTCATCACAGCATTGTACAAGCACACACAACACGCCCACCTGCAATCTCTGTTATACATGAGCCGATTTCGTAATGTGTCTTCAGCGGCTGCGATGCTTCACAGAGCTGCGCTCGCCTCCAGCATCAGTACGCACACCGGAGCTCCTCGCACAGCGCTGTTAATAATTCAGACGTCTCGCTCTGTATTGTTCTCTCTTCCTTTCAGCCAGGTATCACCTCCCTGCCGCTGCACATCCGCTTTCACTGTTCAGTGTTGCAGTGACAGACTGTGATGCAGACTCTTTATTGTATGCCTTTCTAGCCGACACATTCAGGCTGCAGTACTAGTATAATATAAGTATTAACTCTCAGGTTTGGATGTTTGTCTCTGATACTTTTTATCTTTAATTAAATGTTAGGGAAGCAGCAGATAGAGCTCAGCCATGGGAAGAGATACATGTCCAGGATGCAGATGAGACGTATTGTGATGCAAAGTTGTGCTTTTAATCTGTCCTGTAAACACTGCGTTGTATGGCACAATCATCCACTCTGTGTGTGTGTGTGTGTGTGTGCGTGTGTGAACACAAGCCGCGCTCTGACTCACCACAGCGCACTGTAGAGATGCTGCTAGGTGTAAAGATTTTTCATCCCGACCTCGAGGTGCTCAGTAGGCGTACATGTACTGTATGTATTCACACATGCGGTTCAGAGCGTGCATCAGCAGAAAGCTTTGACTCAAAGTGCTGTACTATATTTATATCTAGAAAGTTCTCCCTGAGGCTCAGAGTTCAGTGTGGAGCTCCTGAGAGATGCTCAGTGAGTCAAACCATACATGGCTGGACAGCTTTGTGGTCATACGGTCTGTAATGAGGATGTGGCCTGCAGTCATGCATCGAGTCTCTTATCTCTGTGCGGTAATGAGTTCTTCTGTGGCTCGTGAGCCTTGAGGCCCTCCGCCCGCTCCGCTTATAATGAGGTCATTGTGACGACATCTGTGTGGAAGAGAAGCAGGAGAGACAGCAGGAAGCAGCACTCTGGTGACAAGACACAGAGTGGGCCGGCTCGGTGCGCTTTTCTAAACTTCAGGAGGAAATAAATGACCTCGTTTTAACTGTGACTGAAGAAATATCTTGTTTATATGCTGACAAACTACATGCCTTATTATAAGTTTAGAGCTACAGTAGCTTGTCACAGGGATGCTGGGCCTACCAGTAAACACTTGGACTTAATTTAGTGCCCTAATGTAACACTGGCATGTATGGGTCTCACATCTGCAGCTACAACCAACTTACAATCACCAATTAGTTTAGCACGCATGTCTTTGGACTGTGTGAGGAAACGTGCAGACATGCAGTCAAAGGTTGTATTCTGTACCTGCATGGATAGACCTACAGCTGAACTGCTACTTTACCTTTTATTGCTCGCTGTATAGTTCAGTTTCAGTTTTAAAGTGACCCAGCATGATCATCCATCAGACAGAAACCTCCACCTTTCACAGCAGCAGAGCATGTCGTGTCTTAGCGAGCACAGAAACAGGAGGAGGGGTGCTTGTTGTCTGCTGTTCAGTTAGAGATGGATGACACTGTGTTGGCTCGTCATCACCAGCAGTGATGATGTGGAACACACGCAGGGAAGTGATGAACACACTCAGTCAGCAGGCCTCTTAATGAGCTCATTCATGACATCACGACTGACTGATGGGCACTGCTATTTTGTACTAATCGCTGAAATTCTTGGGCTGATGATGATTTTTTTTTTTTTTTTTTTTTTTTCCCTTTTAACTTTTTTTTTTTTTCTTTTTTTTTTTTTTAAAAAATTTATTTTTTTTTTTTTTTTCCCCCACCCCCCACCCCACACCCCCCTCCCCCCCCCCCCCCCCCC
>VURO01003482.1:26651-40430 GCA_015108175.1 Pelvicachromis taeniatus | reverse complement strand
TGTGGTTGGTGGGGGGTGGGGGTGGGGGGGGGGGGGGGGGGGGGTTACCGAAAACACATTCTTTTACAGATGTGCTCCCAATGGCCACTGTAGATTTTCTTCTCACCCTGCATCTGTTCTGCATTACTACTGCTGATGACATGTTTACATCACAGATACACACGCTGGCTGGAGTCCAGCCTGTAAAACTCACTGCTACTGGGGACAGTTTTTTCTGTTTGCCAGCTACAATGACTGGATCTTCTCAACATTCCTCAACTACTTTCCACCGTTTCATCAGCAAATTTAAGTCTTTTGGATCTAAATGATCAGTAGGAGTGCATTCAACTTATGACGTGAATAAGTTGAGAAAGCTTTAAGATTTTGTAATTAATTGAAGCATTTGTTTAAGTTCTAAAGAAGAGATAACACACACCACCCCTCACACCAGCCCAGTCCCAGGGGACCATACTACTAATTTAGCTAAAATAAGAGAAGTGCCACACAGATGAACAAATTAATTGAATCGTGACACAGATTGCACTAAATTACATCAAACTCCAGTAAATTTAGTGGACCAGACACATTTTTATTTATTTTTTTTAGATGCATTGCAAAACAAAGCACACTTGGTTAGTTAACTCTTGAATTAAAATTGAAGCACATTGTATTAATTTATCATCTTAAAAGTTTAACAGATTGCACGCCTGCAAAACAATTAATTGACAGAACCAATTATGAAGAAATGCATAGTCATAATAACCAAAGAGAATATGTTATACATTTATAAATGATCCTGAGTGTTTCAGCCTGAACTGTCATCCGTCTTTGTACAGCTTTCAAAGCCTTCTGGATGATGCTGACAAATGGAGCACAGACGACAGATGTTTTTATCTACTCTCCATCTATTGCACGTTTAAAAGTTTATTTATCTGAAACAGTGACAAAATGATTGCCAAGACATACTTTCCCCATGTGGTGCAAAAGGAATTACTTTAAAAAGGAAAAACATCACAAATGTTTTTCTATGATGTGCATCCATATAAAATCCTGGGTGTTCAGAGTGTTTCCAGGCCTTTGTCACACGGGGAAGTATGTTAAACAGGTGGTCACTGACAGGTGGCTCAGGTTGCATCCTGGTCTAGTGTAGACCTGCGTCCACAGAGTGTGTGTGTGTGTGTGTGTGTGTGTGTGTGTGTGTGTGTGTGTGTGTGTGTGTGTGTGTGTGTGTGTGTGTGTGTGTGTGTGTGTGTGTGTGTGTGTGTGTGTGTGTGTGTGTGTGTGTGTGTGTGTGTGTGTGTGTGTGTGTGTGGCTGTTGCATTCAGGAACATAATAGACAGAATACATACTAACAACCCCAAAGACCACTGGCTCGGACTGGTATGAAACAGAGACATAACTGTACCCCACCATTATGGGTAAAAATAGAGTCTGTCCCTTGTCTGACCATCCTAGTGGTTTCCCCTGAGGGCAGCCCCTGGTGTGTGAGGCCCTCTTATCAACACACTGAACCCTGACACGCCTGAATACACACAGCGTACAGGCCACATAAAAACCTCTTTAACGTCCAAGTGTCGTAACGTAAGTGTCCAATGAACACGTGGAGACCTTAAATGCAGCAACACACAAATGTGACGGTGTGTGTCGAGGAGAAAGATGATCAAATCCACAGCCAGCTAAGCACTGACACACTTGATGTAACAGGTTACAAAACTGAGCTGGTGCTATTTCTGTGCAGTGATGCGAGCATGGCTCTGCTTAAAATAATACATCTAATGTCCAAAACAAGCACACACGCCCACATTCCCTCTCTCAAACTCAAGCACATACACAGGCAACACTGATACACTAATGAGAAGAGCAACGAGCGCATGTAGAAGTAAAAAATAAATAAATAAATAAATAAATAAAAAAAATGTCCAGGCTGCCTACTTTAGCTCTTCATCAGTCACTGGAAATCTAAGCATTTCGTGTTTTTTCCTAATATCTGTGGCTCCAAATTTCACAAAATATTTGCACGCATATTTCTAGATTTGATTTTTAAAAAACCTTAACCTTAAAAACTTATACTTGGATCACAAAAAGTCCAGGGTCAGCTGTTAATACAGTAACCAATGGGGTAACACGACTTTGTAAAACCATCATTTGTTTTCAGATAAAAACTTTAGGGCCTAATCAAAACCTATGAAGTTTCAGTATTCCTCTTAAAAGTTCTTAAATTCTCTTCAAGTACTCAAACGACAATATGTTTCTTTTAACAGCAGGATTTGATGCTTTGATGTTTCTGTCTTCAGTTAGAGGTCTCTTCAAAGCCAGATGTGAAGGCCCTGTTTTCCAGTAGTGTTAACAGTCCTATCTTACGGAGCAGGAGGACGGGGGAAGTCTAGCTATCTCTCCTCTTCAGAAACGACACTAAATCGCCAACCTATAAAACTGTGCATTAAAGGAATATCTGCACATGTGTGACTTGTGTAGACACATAAATTTGGGCTCGAAACGCATAAAAACTGACACATAATTTGACAAAATCACGGTTCACTTCAAGGCTTAGCGAGACTTCTTTCCTTATGGAACTTGAGTGTTCATAGATCAGTTCCAGATTGAATCCTGTACATTTCTGGATGAAAACCACATAGGGTACACAAGTGCATACATTCATGCAACTGGAATAACAAACTTGGCAGGCATAAACACCCACAAGCAACTGACAAGAACGAGACCCAAGGTCAGGCTATGGAAGAGAGCATAAAACATCCTACGCTGAGGATCAAGCGCTCTCAGATAGCATTGTTATGCCTGCAAAGAAGATTTACCTTGGGACAATACTGAGCATTACTGTTATGAACCTTCACCTCAACTTTAACAAACTGAAACAGAGCGAACAACAAACCTGAGCATGATCACAGAAAGGACTTTTGACTTTATAATGAGAGGGATAATAATAAATGGGTTGACTTAAATTCATCGTGGATATCAATCAGTGGCAGATATATATATTGGCATGAGTATATATGTTGCAGCAGCTCCAGCAGCAACATCATAGAAGATGCTGGTGGTATTTAAGAGAGAGACAACAATATATCTGGGACAATAACTATAGGATGTTTTATATAATATCATTGATTCTGTTTTGGGGCCCTTCTACTGCTTTCCCGTCTACTGCTTTCTCAGTAGACGGGATTTTTTAAACTTCATAAATATATAATTGTCCGCTTAACGGGGTAAGCAGTGATCACTGGAGTGGGACTCTTTTACACTGATAGACACACAGAACTGGGATCACTCTGTGTAGTGTAAACCTTACAAATCATGAATGACACCTATAAGTATTGGACCAGACTGCTCACACGTGGATCTGTAGGGTGGGGGGGTGGGGGGTTTAGTTGCTGGAAGGCCCTAATCTGCTCCAGCGATTTCTGGTCTGCCAAAGAGCAGACAGAGCGAGTTGACCCCTGTCGTGCTGTGCCTGCGTACAAATGTATTTGCGTGGCAGACTAAGTGGAATGGTGGATTCTGCTGCTAATAATTAGATTTTTTTTTAAAAAGAAGAAGCTATATTTCCACTTCTGTTGCCCTTTGGAGAATTAGTCTCTTTTTGAGTGTTTTGATTAAGGCACCAGTGGCACATAAATGTTCTTTGTCAGTGCACGCACACAAACTCGGAACCCAAAAATAAAGTGCTCACTAAAATTTCCACTCGTGGACAAACCACAAGAACCATTAATACTAGGCTAAAGCTAGGCTAGGCAAGTAAGCACAGCTAATTGGGCTACTGTGTCACTGGGCTCCTGAGGTCTTAAGAAGCGCAGAGACGGGAATAGAGGAAGGTAATCTCTTTTAAAACCACAGAATCCATCTGTGAGGGCCATCTGGACGCCACCTCGTAATACACACCCCCATACATACACACAATGTGGCCTGCACCAGCTCTGTAGACTGCAAGGACAAGACATGTCCACATGGCTCTAGCCAAGCATTGTTAGCCACCGGTTCAAAGATCTGCTGGCTTTGTGACTTCTGGCATCACATGACACTGCCAACAAAAGAGAAGAATCAAAGGCTCTCACACACTGCAGGGCTCCTGCTTTACCTACTTACCTATTGTCATATGATCCTGACACACACACGCGCACACAGTTATAAATGTACTAAAAATATTCTCATAATCGTCACGTCCATCAAATTCAACAGCACCAACTCCATACAAAACGTCAACCATATCATTAATAAGACGAATGAAGCTACTTGATGACTTATTAGAAGGTGTTTATAAGAGAGCTCTGTTCAGCTGTGAGAAACACATGGCCCTCATCAATAGTAAAACACATTAAAGGCTGCAATCACTTTGGCAACAGACACACACGCATACACTCTCCTCTACAACATTCATCGAGCAAACCCACCCAAGACAGAAGTTACCCGTCACTCCTTCAGCTAACATTTCTATGTGAGACTATGATGACACCAAATGTGTGTGTTCCTCTTTTCGGCCATACACAAATGTACACCTGCACTCACTAATTTCCCTTTACACCAGCCCCCATCTCAATCCTCACTATCAGAATCACACACACACACACACACACACACACACACACTGTGAGGCAGACAGATGTGGCACTAGGCAGGACAAAGCCATGCTGAGCTGGGCTACTGAAACATTTGTCCGAGCCCTCTGGGAGGCACAGATCACTGACCACTGAATAAATTGTCTTCTTTTGCATCTGACGTCCACGCGCTATCCCTCATGGGACTCAGCTGAAGGGGACAGAAGGTTGACCTCGGGGCTCTTTGCTCTCCATTCCTTTCATGTTGCCTCTTTTTAACTACATTAGTGTCAACAAGGCTGCAAATATACTTTTTAAAAGGGTGGCTCTTTCAGAATATCACTCTAGAAGAATATTAAAAAGTAGACTAAAATGCTATACGCTTCACACTACAAGCTAATAATGTTAGCTGTATAAATAATTTATATAAGGATTGCGTTCAATGTTAAACGAACCAAATCTTTATTTTTAAATCCTGCAAACTAAAAAATAAAACTTCAGCGTGAACTAGAATGCACAAAACATCTCATAATCCAGCCACTTTGTTTTGGTTGTTTTTGGATTATCAATGATATGCTCCAATTTTATTAGTCTGAGCCATAAACTTTGTTAGGTGTGTATATTTGTGGATTGCAGAGTGTGTAATAATACATGAAAACTGATGGCATCTGGACACACCTGTCATCCCGATGGAAACACTGATGTTCTCAAAGTTTAGGGATTTTCCACAACGATACAAGGTCAGAGGTCAGCGAGCTGAGAGATGAGCTGTATGACATCACTATATTGTTTTCCTTTATTTCTACTTGAAACGTTCCTTAATAGGAGCATCCACTACTTCGCTAGTAGTAAACATAACAGGCCCCGTTATGGACTGTGCTAAATGACTGCATCTATGGTCTCGGTGCAGACCTGATAATGGGTCACTTGAGATTTTGAGTGGGACCTCAAATTTTCCCCAGCAGAAATTGGCATTACAGAGGAAAAGTGAGGAAATGACTGCTCTACAGAGCCACAATCTGCCCACTTATATTTCCTAACAGTGGCTTCATTATGTGTTTAGTGCAACTGAAATCGAGTGATAAATAGAGGGTGGATTTTTAAAATAGACCTGTAATCCTTTAAATTACATGGTTAATGCACTGCCCTAAACTGACATATAGGAAAAGGAAGAAGAAAAAATAACTGGCACATGCAAATCGTCACCAAGATAAACACACCCTGATGTGTGTGCACCCAAACATACAGCTCATCAGATGGGACTACTCAGCAGGACACACCCTCCTCTGGGGACCTGTCTGGCTGTCCCACCCGCTACAAAGCAACCATACAAAAATCTCCCCAGAGACTCTGTGGAAGGGAGAGCAAAAGGAGGAGTTGGGGGGGTTGGTACACGCACACACACCACGCCCCCACCCACACACCTCCTATACCCCATCATTATTGTCCCAACAAGTCCACAAGGGGACTAGAAGAGAAACAGTGCTGTCCCCTCCTCCCTGTCCCTTTTTCTTTTCCACCCACTGCCCACCCCCCACATAACACCATGCAATTAGTGGCTCGCCACTCTTGTCTCCTTGAAGAGACTCGCTAGCTTTCATCCTTATAAATTTCTATATACATGTCTCCATAACTGCACTGCCGCCTCCCAGAGTGTGTATGTGTTTGCTGTGGTGTATTAGAGATCTGAGAAACTACAGGCACACCCAAAATACCAAACAGTGTGACCCTCCCTTCTACATCCATCTCTCATCTTTCCCTCTGTCTATCCATCATTCCCTTGCTCCTTAAACTAAACTGCTGTGACGAGCCCCCTGGCGAAAGCGACACTGTAATTATGTTAACATGCCAATGTGACTGCTTCCTGTCTGCAAGAACTGTATATCCTGCTCCCAAGGGCATCCTTCTATTGGCTGAAAGTTATTTTGGCACCTACTTCAGAGAGAAGAATACTTTCTCGTGCTGTGCCCTCTACACAATGTGCTTTTGGGTGGTTTATTTTTAAGTCCTTGAAATGAGTGAGAGAAAAGTGTGTCCAACTTGTAGCAGGATGCGACTTGAGCAAGAAGGGCTAATATGACAGCTAAAGACGCTGCACAACCTGGCACTGGAGAAAAGGTCTGTTCAGGTATTTCCCATGTAAGCTACACTCCACCGCAATTCAGAGCCAAACGTTGTAACATTGTATGTGCTGCTCTAGGTGCGACCTGCAGCTGCTAATAGAGTAAAATGGTCCTTCAACCTTTGTATTTTAAGCAAGTCTTGAGGCAAATAGCTGGCTCTTTAACAGCTAAAAGCACTGCTCCTTTTAAAAATAAGCCTCTCTGTCACATAGATTACAGATTTTATTTATAAGAGCTTTAAAAAAAATAAAATAAAAAAAATACATACTCCTGCTGAGCAGCCTGCTAAAAAACTGCAAACAAAGGAGCATCACCAGATCAACCCCTTTATAGTGCCAGACACTTTTATAGTTGAAAATATTTGACATGTGGGTGGAAGCATGTGGTGCAGACATGTTTAAATGCACTGCAAAAGCCGTTTAATCACACTGCTCTTTAAAACTAATTAAAAACGTTTGCAAATGCAATCAGTTGTTGTTTGTTGTTTTCTCTGCTGCTTGTGTGTTATATTGATAGCCTTGTATACAGCATTATCATTGTTAAGTTTGAATATTGTGCAAGCTGTGTGCTTCTTTAAAGTAACTGGAACCATAGCTTCCCACAGTATTTCATTAAGCCACTGTGATTGTTTTCAATTCTAGCTCCCCACTAGCAATGAGCAATTTCTTAACGTGGAACTATTGAGCCATTTTTAGCTCCTCATATTTATTCTTAAACTGTACGTAGTAGCTTAGCATTATTCAGATAATCCATATTCATCTTACATTGGGCCTTGGTGTCTGTCTGAAACTTTAGCTCATCTATCTCAGGATCACCGCCCCTTTTAGGCCAGGTTTCTTCCAATTGGCAGCTGGGTGGGGCTTTAAAAATATACTGTAGTTTCCATATCATAGCTCGAGCAACATGATCCAAATAACCATCCAGCAATGACACTTCAGCTTTAAATCAAGCAAAGTAGCTTACAGTTGTTTTCTAAAGCACTGACAACCACAAACCTAACATCAAACATCAAAGCTCAAGAACTAAATAAAATGATGATGCCGTTTTGCTTTTATTATTTTCATTTAGCAAAATTAAAACCTCACTGCTGGAAAAAACCACACAGCACGAATGAACCTAAAATACTGAGAGTCCATCATCAGGACCTCTTGGTCAGTCCTGCTCAAATATAATTACAGATGCACACATATTGATTTCCTAATGTGCCAAAACACCTTTCTCTGCCTCTCACCTGTGGACATAGTGTAGCTGATGAACCGAGTCAATGGCCAGCACCATCTCAGCCAGGTAGAACTTGGCCATCTCCTCCGGCAGCCGGTCCTCAAACTTGCTGAGCAGAGTCAACAGGTCACCGCCCACATAGTAGTCCATCACCAGGTACTAGAGAGACAGAAGCCACAGGAAGTGTCAGAAAGAAGCGCAATGACAGACAGCAGAAAGGTCAGTACAGCACTGCTGAGGGGCAAGCTAATAAAGAGCAGTCTCTTTTTTGAAACAACAACAACAAAGTTGCAAGAAATTAATCTACAATCCTCCATCTCTTCTTTCAGAAAGGGGGAAGCACCTAAATTATTTAACTTTTATAGGTTCATTTAAAAATAAATGGTCAGAGGGGCAGTTGTGTATATTTTTACGACTTGGGGAGTGTTCGGGATAAAACATTTGTTTTGAGAATGTGTGAAATGGAATGACAACCAGTTCTGGCATTTGAACTCAGGGTCGTGGAGAGAAGTCCGGTTAATTTGAGAACGACCGCCTCGAGCAGCCAATGGGAGTGTGAAACAGCCTGGCTTCCCAACCAATCACCTATCTCCAAAATATTCCTTTAGGCTTTTATGTCAGTGTTTTTTGACCTTGTTGACTTCTGTTGCTCAGTTTCATACAATGCCAAGTCATGTTGGGCTTAGTGGTAAAAAGTGAATGCACCAGCCAGCATGTGCAGGCAGTACTGTTTTCTAAAAATGAAATGTAGGCTTGAAGAATAAAAAGGGAGCAGTTATCATTAAGGGAGGTTACCTCAACTAATACAGACTTACCAGATTATTGTCATCCTGGAAGGCATAGTGCAGGGTGGTGATCCATTGGCAGTCTCCATTCACCAACACGTCCCGCTCCTCCCGGAAACATGCCGTCTGGCAAGAGATACAACAAACCATAAACGTCACACGTACTGGAAACTATGTGAGGTCAAAGGTCTTAATCTTCTATGCAAGTATGTGCTTAAAGCTGGGAGCATCTTAGCAACTTGGCTCTAGAGCAACTCGCCTTCAGACACTTGTTCATTTTCATTCTTTTAGGGTTAGTGTAATACCTCCCTGAGCTAGTGCTAAAGACGTGAAATCAAACCTTTTTTTTACTGTTTATAAATCAGCCCCATATCGTTTTCTTCAGGGAACGCTGATAGTGTTGCACATGAGTAGCTGAATAAAGCCCAAATTTAAAATTTAAGAAAAAAATATGATAAGACTGAGCTAAGTGGAAGTGAGCAAACTGGATATGAACACTGGAATGTAGGTTTACAAAAAGCAGGTGGATAATGTAGGTGGAGGAGGTTCCATTAGGCAATCAGACAGGTTGTCTGGACATAAATCCATCTTATGACATGTGGAGGTTTTGAGATTTAGGAAATAACCTGATTTCTTAAGCCTAATCCATCTTGTCCAACCTACAATAAACCCAGATTCTTTACCAAGTGATAACCTGGTACCGAGCCAGATTCAAAATCTGATCAAATCTGCATAAATGTTTTATGAAGTTTTATTTAAAGAAAAAAACAAACAAAAAAACACACACATCTACACAAACATAAAACAAAAAGAAAATTTCATGTTTTAAACACACCCGACCCCTCAATGATCTTTCAATCGCAGCAGTCTGACTAAAAAGGAAACTGAAAGAGTTCAGCCTGTCTGAACCGCCACCTTCAAAAATAAAAAAACAAAACAAATAAAAGCCAGCGTTCACAACGACAACGACATGCTTAGTGTGTATGTCTGTGTTGCTTTACGTCGTTTCCTACATCCAGGCTCTTGTGCAAACACACACACATCGCAGACCAGTTTTGGTTTATGACGTATGAGGCATAAAGACTGAAGACCCAGGGGACCGACAAGAATGTGAGACTGTCGGGAGAGGTCGATGAGAAAAACATGCAACAACGTGATCTGCAAGAACCCGCAAGTGAAGGCCTGTTCTGTGCGTAGACAGGCACGTTGTTTTGTTTTTAATGAGTGATCAATATTTACTAATATTTTGGGTACAGAAAATTTCCCCTGGACTACAAGGACCAATCAGTAACAAGCACTAGTAACAAAAGACACTCACCTCTGCTCGCTTCAGCATCTCCCACTTGTTGAGAATCTTCATTGCAAAAACTTTGTCAGTGTTTTTCACTTTTACCACTGCAACCTGCAAAAAGAAAAAAGAAGCTGTTATGAGAGTGAATATAATACTTAGTGTGATGGCAGGGAAAGGCTGATGACGAATGAAAGCCATTTAAAAAGACCCATCGCATTTATTATCTGAGCCTCGAGGCAACAGGAAAAAGAGCAGGATGTGGACTGCACAAGAATCTTTTTTAAGTGCTTATACTTCCACAGTTGCACAAAACAACAATCAAACAGTTCAAACAGATGTGTAAATAGTTCAAATGTAGTTCAATCACTTTAAATGATCTAGATTAGAGTTCATGAGTATGGAGTTCAAAGAAAAAAAAAAGAGGAAGAGATCAAGAATCAGGTCAAACAGCGGCACGTAGGTAAAAGGAAAAGAGAGAAGAGTGGGGGAAAGAAAAAAAAAGAAGCACAGGAAGGAATAATCATGCAACACTGGATAAAAAAAGAATAGAAACAATATGGAACAGGAAGAGGTTAGTGGGAAAACAAAACGGTGGAGGGGAATGAGAAGGGACCAGGAAGGAAAAATAAAGCATTGAAGGTACGGCGGAAGAAACAGCAGAACAGAGCCAAGCATGGGGGGAGGCAGGAAGTGACCGCAGACACTACCAGGCAGCTTTAGGGCTGACCTCAAAAGACACATCCATCCATCCATCCACCCACCCATCCATCCATCCATCCATACACCCACCCACCCACCCACTCACGATGACCACAGATTTGCACAGCTGGACTCGTAAAAGAATTTGGAATTGTAAAAAGTCTATCATCAGCTGTTTGAGTGCACCCAGTGAATTATAAATGGGCACGAATCAATACCAAGTAAACAGGATTAGAGCAGATGTGATGGTTTGGAAAGAAGTGGCTCTTACTGATTATCAGAACTATTCCAACATTAAAATATCAAACAAGAAATAACAATTTTAACAACTAAAACTAACCAATAGCACAAAATGTCTGGTTAATAATGACACTCTGTATCTTAAGTAAATAAATCTAAAGTTTTATGCTCTCGGTATTATGACAGTTCTGTGTAATACTCATAATGCTATGAAGTATGAATATTTCCCAAAGTACTGTATCCGAGATGGGAAAAACCCAGTACAGTGTCAGCATCAATACCGAGCAGTGCTATGAATTTTTTTTCCCCCTTCACTGAAGCATACTGCTCAGCTTTTCAGTTCACCATGCTTCTCACAGACCTTGGACCGTCTTAACAGCATAAACAATGGCCAACTTTCCCTTGAGTGATAATTGCTAAACACTGCTCTGACAAACTCGCCCCAGCTTTTACATTTTGCCAAAAAAGGAGCTGCACAGGCAGCTGTGCAAAGTACTGCGAGCCGACAGCCAAAACGCATGTTCATGCAAATTTATGTCCCTGCTAATTTCTCTCATTCTTCTTTTCATTTCTTCTACTTTACTGGCCCACAAAAGGAAAAAAAATCTTTGCTTTGACCTTCTTGACCAAACTCAAAACTAAATCCACACTGAAATAAGCCTAAATGTAAAAATAAATAAATAATAAAGTTATAAAAGCGACAAAAATACAGACAAAGACACAGAAAAACAGTGACGCAAACAAAGTCAGTCTATGCAACAGAGGGGTCTGTAGTCTATTAAATTAACCAGGGGAATGCTACTAATGCAATACAATGATAACATTCCTGCAGTGTTTGGATTTCCCCTAGTGATCCCTCACCAGAGGAGAGGAGGGGACTGAAAGAGGAAGACAGGAGGACAGGGAGAGTGCATTTTTCTGGCAACGTCAAGCTGTTTTTGTCCTTTTCTCCATCTCTCCTTTCTGTTCTCTCAATTTCTTCATGGTGTCCTCCCTGCCCTGCCTGGTGTTTATGACTTCACTATCCCTGTTAGCAGTGTCTTCACAATTAGTTTATCAGTAAGGAACAGGCACACAACCAACAGGAGCAGGTAACTTCATTATTCCACAGACCAAGTAATTACAAGTGAAACTTTGGCTACATAACAACCAAGGTCGTGTTTACAAGCATGCGGGCTGCTGACTGGTGACTCAGTGTGACAAGCAGTTCAGAAATGTATAGCACTGACTGGCAGCCAGCAAGTCCAAGGAAAACATGATGTTTAGCGAGGTCTTCCAACCTCATCTCAGGCACTAACCACGATCTACACCAGACAGAGCAGCTCTTGGCCCTTTGTGCTGATGAGGATGCACCCCAGTTCTAATGGGAGCATCCTCACAGGCAGCAGGCCAGTACAAACTGGTCCATTCATCAGGCGAACTCCACGGCGTCACGCATCTGCGCCATTCCTCTGCCTGCTGCTGACAATGGGAGGGTGAAATCAAAACATCCTGTGCTCAACTTCTGACTGCCTCTCTGATTCTCTGGTAATTTTACTCTGCTTTCTTGTGCCTGCTACCACTCTGTGCTAAACTTAAAAATAAATAAATAAAAATTTCAAAGATGCCTACTTTGACTGTTCATAAACAGTCAAATCTGATCTGGAACATAGTAGTAATTATGAGCCACCATTTTTACAGCTGCTTCCAGCATGGTTGTATATACAAAAAAGTAGATCCAGTCCCAGTGTAATCCATATTTGATTAGAGCAATGGAACAAGGAAGAAAGGAAATAAAGTACATTTTTCGACGTTACTAACAAGTGTGTTGTTTAACTTCAGTCTGAAACTTCTAAAGTTACTTTCTGTGGCTTGCTTATTCACAAGGAGTCACCACAGCAGGTAGCTCCACAGGTTTAATCCGGCAGAAAGGGATGTGTCCACCTATAATTGACCTGGTGAGTTTTTTTCTTATGAGGCAAATGTGTAAAACACTGCACCATGCTAAGGCCTTTAAACTGACATACTTGAAATATGGTGAAATATGTTTATTCATATCAAGGATGTTAACGGTTAGCCGACGAGATGTTTGAGCGTTGAGGCCCCAACTGGAAATACTAGTTGGTTGAACTAATCATTCATATATTATTAACGCTCAATGACAGTTAACTTTGGGTCACCCCTATTTTCCGGGAAACTGCAAACAAACAGTATTTTTACAATAATGCTTAACACATTCAGCATAGTCAACCTGCAAGAGACGGAGGGGAGCCGCTGCCAGAATCGATCACATAACCAAACTAATCTGAAATTGTGCGCTTGTAATGTTTTATAAGGCGGCACGTAGCAGCATTTTAAATATATTTTTATTTGTGGAAATTAAAGAGTATAAAAATGACTCCGAAATATGTGCAATAACTGTATAGGCAGTTTTGTCTGTTAAAGTCTGCACAGTTTTCACCATTTTCCCACTCACTCTACTTCCAAGGATGAGCCCAGCCACTCTTTGAAGGACATTCTTTTTTGTCACTAGTACGTGCAACCTTGTGTCCATTTGGTCACTACCCAGAGCTCATGATCATAAGTGAGCTTATTGAACAGATTGACTGGTTAATCAACAGCGTTGCTTTTACACTATTAACTCTTCACCTCAACAGAATGGCCCAGCGTCCACATCACTGCAGAACACAGACAGACCATTTCACAGGTATATATCAATAACAATGTGGTCTGATCACCATTAGGGTATCCTTAGTAAGCTTATCAGCCTCACTAACTGCATACCCAGTCATTTTGTTCTTGAAGCAGGCCTGAAAAATGTTAGAAACTGCTCAGTTCAAAAAAAGAGAAACAAGAGTAACTAGAAGACATCCAAGGGGGGGGGGGGGGGGGGGGGGGAAAAAAAAGGGGGGGA
>VURO01003482.1:6907-16964 GCA_015108175.1 Pelvicachromis taeniatus | reverse complement strand
CAAAGAGGGTGCCCGGGAACATTCATGGTTACTTCCTGTAGTTCTTGTGATGAGTCAAAGATCATCTGAAGAGATAATTTTATCCATCCATTGTCAGCCGCTTATCCTTTTCAGGGTCGCGGGGGGCGCTGGAGCCTATCCCTGCTGTCTTAGGGCGAGAGGCGGGGTACACCCTGGAAAGGTCGCCAGTCTGTCGCAGGGCTAACACACATAGACAGACGACCATTCACTCCCACGTTCACACCTATGGACAATTTTTAGTGTTTCCAATTAACCTATCCCCACAAACTGCATGTTTTTGGACTGTGGGAGGAAGCCGGAGTACCCAGGGAGAACCCACGCAAACACGGGGAGAACATGCAAACTCCACACAGAAAGACCCCGGCCTGATGGTGGAATTGAACTCAGGACCTTCTTGCTGTGAGGCAACAGTTCTAACCACTTCCCGTGCTTCCCGAATTCCAGCTCCCATAAATTGTAATTTATACACCACAGGCACGTCAGTCACTTACGTATACCTCTGATCTCAGCTGGCTATGCATATAAAGCACCTTGAGGTCCAATGCAGTTTCTTCTATTCCAAGGTGTGATTACTTGGACATGGAAGAACTAAAATGACCATCAGTAGTTCTCGGTCTTGAAGTCCATGCAAGATCTTGTGTCATGAGCTGAGGATGATCATGAGAAAGGTGGTGGTTCAGCCCAAAACTAGATGGGAGGAGCTTGTTAATGATCTGTTTTGAGCATCCAAAAGATTCAGTGAAGGCTTGAGACAAAGTGCTGCAGATGAAACAAGCATCAACACGACCAGCCACGTTTGAAGGAAGAGAAATGCTTAGTATGAACCAAAGAACACCATCCTCCTCCCTCCTCCCCTCTGCTGTGTGGCTGTTTTTCTGCAGTACACTGTGTACTGTACCATAAATGTTCTTGATGACAACCTCCTTCCCTTTGCCAGAACACTGAAGATGCATCGTGGATGGTTCTTCCTGCACGGCAATGACCCAAAACATATTGCAAAGGCAACAAAGCAGTAGCCAAGAAAAAGCACATTAATGGTGTTATGGAGTGGCCTAGCCACTCTCCAGATCTCAATCCTACAGAAGAATCTATGGACAGAGCTTAAGTTTCAAGTTGTCAAGCAGCACTCAAGAAACCTAAAGGATTAAGAGGGCTTCTTTAAAAATTCAAAATCCCTACAGAGACGTGCAAACCTGGTAAACAACTACGAGAAACATTTTAGTGGTTTCTTCAAAAATTATTAATATTGGTAGGTCACACTCTGTCCGTACTCCTAGTTTTATGTTTGTAATCTCATACAACTCTACTATAATGTAGAAATATTCATATTAAATATAATATTTGGAACAAATTGTCATAGCTTTAAAATGACAGTAGTGACAGTCACATAATCAAAAATAAAAAAGGGGGGGGGGGCAGCATACACATCTCAGATTAAAGGGTGCTTACATGCTATATTAAAGCGCATACTCTGGCTAAATAGTTTTGGTTTGGTTTAGTATGGGTGCAAAAACAAGAAAAGATGGGATAATGACAGGATAACTTAGCACCAACATAGCTCCATCTCTGCATCTAAGATCACTGGGATGACTGCCTCTAAGGATAAGGATCACAACACACGGTCCTGGGTATTTTTCATACAGGTCATCTAACCAGCTTGCAGTTATACACGGTCACTGTTTTTTGCTAAAATTATTGCAGAGGACACATATATGAAATTTTAGATCCATGAT
This sequence comes from Pelvicachromis taeniatus, assembly GCA_015108175.1. Classification (NCBI taxonomy): domain Eukaryota; kingdom Metazoa; phylum Chordata; class Actinopteri; order Cichliformes; family Cichlidae; genus Pelvicachromis; species Pelvicachromis taeniatus. The sequence continues at coordinate 15,210 of VURO01003482.1, read as the reverse complement.
GTCAGCAGAAACCCAGCAGCTCTCATGTATCATTTTCCTGCTTTTGCTACTTCTATCGTTGGAGTGAGGTCATAAAGTCGTCATTCCCAAACAAGGTGTAAATCAGCTTCTCTGTTTAAAGGTTTCCAGAAAACAACACAAAGAATTTAATTTTCATCCTCTATTTTTAGAAAAATCGCACCATTGTAAACCGTTCCACACCCATCATGCCCTATATTATATAAATAAATACAAGGCTTTGGTCTCCTACAAATAACAGCTGCCTGATTACAAAAGTACTTCCCAGTTAAATGAAGGCCGACTAAGTACTATTAAGTGAGGGCCATTTAAATAGTACAGCAAGGTCATCAAAGAAAAAATGAAAGCTGTGTGATTCTAATAACCTAGTCCTTTAAAAAGGGAAAGTGACTCAGTGCCAGAGGCACTTCAAAAACCAACTCAGCTGCAAGTAGCTTAAAAACATCCAGTAAATTACACAAATTACAGATGGAAACAGAACCAGGTCCTTTTATGTCACAACCAGAGGCTCCACCAACAGATGTGCTGCAAGGCACAACCTGCCCCGGTTGTTGTGTGCCCTGCTCTCTCTCATGACACATGCAAAGCCTACAGGTACTCACAGGTGATGTCATGGGGCACTGAAAGGCTTCATGAAAACATATTTTGCAATGTATTATGCATGTTAGTTACCATAGATGTGGGGGGTATGCCACTAAATCAATCACAAGAACCGGAAATCTAAGGAAAACTAGGGGTAACTTCCATAACACATTAACAAGCCTTTAAGCATTAAATTGTATTTAATACTAGTCTTCACACCAGCAACACCAAAATTCCCAATAGTGCACCAGCCCTCCCCACTCACAACCAACCTCCGAGTCCACTGAATGACCATTTCCCTTCCCTGCCATCCTTCCCAGTTTCTTTTCCTTTCCATGCCTTCATCTCTACCAACGTATAAGCCCCTTCTCCCTCTCTCTCTCTCTCTCTCTCTCTCTCTCTCTCGCTCTCATTCTTGGTCTTTTCCATCTGCTTTTCCTGCTCCATCACACTAATAAGAGGGCAGGAATGGTCAAAGGCCTTAAACTAAACAATCTGCGCCCCACAGCATTAAACGCGCAAACAGGATGTTCCCAAAATATTAAAAAACCTCAAACACCAAAGAAAAGGAGAGGGCAGGGCTTGACAAAACAATAGATCAGATCTAGTGTGTGTTACAGCTCAGAGACTGCTGCAATGAGCATACACCCAAGCCAGGCGATGTGAGAAAAGCTGCCTTGGAGGGGCTGGGCTACATCACTTTCTGCTGGCTATACAGGAAGTTTTCACAGGACTTCAAAGAGGTCTCCAAACCAGCACATCGACCTGTTCTACCCACACTGCAAACAAGTCGATTTAAACAATTCTGTGTCAACACAGCGTCCCGATACCATCTGCAGATAAAGAGCCAATATGAAAGGAGCCTGCCAGGCTATGTTACCCAGCTTGGCTGGCTCTCCTTACTGTCTGCCACTCTGTTGGTGGTGGAAGCACCAGGTGCTGCATTGTTCGTCAGCATGGTGTTGATAGTGCACATTGATAACACAACAGGTTTTCATGATAAGCACAGTGGTGTGCAATTCAAGTCACACATACAGTCTTGATCATCTTACAACATACAATATCTAAATTAATGCTTAAAATGCACTGGAAATCAGTCCTACCAGTATGACGTAGAGATGCACCAATTGACCGGCAAGGGACAGAAACTGGACAATTTCCAGCATTCTAATCGCAGACTGGAATCTTGTTGGTCAACTTTCCATGTCTGATTACAGGCTGGTCCATTCCACTCATGAGGAAAATATACATAGCAGCACAGGCCAATAGTAGCAGACATACTCTCACAGCCACGTGCTAATATCTTATTAGCATAGAAACCGATCACTGAGTAAAAACACAAAGTTTGCCAGAGAATAAAAAGCAGTGGAACCACCACATAAACATTCAGAACTACAAATCTAATCAGACACCTAAATCAACTTCACTGCAAGACTTGCTCATAGGCGCACTTTGGTTAAATCAGTTGGTTGAAAGATGTACCCAGAAGACACTTTTGCAGTTTTATATTTAAAAAGGTCAATCCCTGGCATGTCTCTCTCCTTTCGCCAGGACAATCAGTTCTAACAGACTTATTAATATGTGATGTTTGCTCTGAACACATCTCCATGTTGGAAAGAGGTGAATGTTACCAGAGAAACCGTGACAGCTGTATGAATCTTCAGCACAAGACTTGTTTCTCAGTCCAAGGAACAAATGACTTTATGGCAGCCTCTTAGGGCCTTTACAGGCCAGAGCTCCCACATCAGCCTAAAAGGAAAACACTGCTGGGTGGTTGGTGGAAAAGATAGATACCGGGTAAGTGATGGGAGTGTTCTGCAACACAGGCGATTTTTTTTCCCCCAATATCGTGTGTGTAAAAATTCCAGTTTTAACAGCACACATGCAACAATGCAACTAGACTGGAGTATGGCATCAAGTTCCAGCAGCAGTTCATAAATTTCAACATCAGTTAAATTAAAGTCACCAGACACTTAAACAAAAGCAAGAATTTATTGCCAGTGGTGTTCCAGCACCAACATGTCACAACACACTGACAGATATTACAGCACACATTTCCTATTGCCTTTTCTGGACTCATCCTCACTCTGACCCCCCCAGACATCAGCAGCTTAGCAGGGGGGTGTTTCAGTGCTACAGTCACTGGTACAACCCAGCACTGACACTGCACCATTTAAGGCTTTGATTCCCAATGGGACCACCCATACTATAAATGGATCCACCCAAATGGATAAAGGCACCCACTTGTTTGTGCATTGCCTAAGAGCTCTAAATCGTCAGCCAAATGGTTGACAATGATGACAGTATTTAGATAGCTCTGGTACAGAATAAGAGAGAGTTTCAAGTCACAGGTAAAGAGAAGTGAACCATTAAAAAAAAAAAGGCATGCTTAGTAAGAAAGATACAGAGGAGAAGAGTAAAAGGAGGGAATATGGGTGAGAGTGGAACTACACTGTCTGTATACCGGCATGCTGAGGTAAACTCTTCACACACCAAGATGCACATAGGCCCCCACCCCACTCCTTCCACTGCCGTCAACCCAAAAGCCATTTGATCTACAGATGACCTAGGTCTTTTCTATTCAGCATTAAGATGTGTTCAGGTTCTCTGGTGCCATGTATCATGATGGAGGTAACCTAAGATCCCTTTCATTCACTGGAACCCTGCCCAAAGTAGGCGTGTTCAAGCTAATGCTGACAGGAAGAACCTGAAGCTACAGCCAAGAGAAAAAACTAAAAATGAATACAAATAAATAAATAAATAAATAGATAAATAAATAGTGACAATGCCATGCAAAAAAGCAGGCAAAAATAAAAACCTGTTGTCATTGTGGTAAACCTGTCCTGACATCCTCTTGGACATACCTAGGCATCCTCTGAATCAGTATTTGGAAAAACCAGAGGGCACACATGGGACTCGCATAAACCAACCTTCCAAGTTAACCACATTTTACCAAACCTTGCTGAAATTTAGCACCAAAGCTAAATGAATTAGCTGTCAATGGAAGCAAACTGAAATGAACTACTGCTCCACTAGACGCATCTTTTCTACAACCATTCTCTATTTTCGTGGTTTTGTAGAAAAGACAACTCATGAAATCACTGCAAAAACCACACTGACTTAGATAATACATATATTTACACAGGCCACTCTGTCCTCCTCCCTCTGCTACCACAGACTGCTTGTAACAATGCTCAAAACAACATGAGCCCGAGAAATATACTGCAGTTACATAAAGCACAGCAACAGTTCTAACAGTTCTTTTAACATGTTTTAAGCTCGTTTAACAGACTGTTTATTAAAGGACTCTGCAGTACATCTGCATTGTTCGCCAGTGGTGCTAGTTTCTGTCATTAGGCAAATGTACTGTTTAAAAGGTTGGGTAAACCTGCAGTCAGCTGAGACTGAAGAAGTTACTTGGATGAGTGACAAAACGCATTTCCCACTGAGAAAGCAATAACATCCAAAAAGAACAGAATCAATTGGGGGAGGGGGGGGTTTATAGCCCCTAATTCAAAAATGATTTTGAACTGATTCTAAATCAAACACCACCATGAACACTTTAGTTTCTAATGTGCCCTGTCTTGTCTGTGCACCTTACTGGACTGAGAAAGCAATACAAACCGACTAATAAAATCTCAAAGATCGTTGCATAACCAATGGGCCTCCTGTTTGTGCATCTAGACTAGCATGAGGAAGAGTTCACACCAAAGCAAAATCCAAACAAATGCAGTTTAACACAGAAAAAGTTCTTTGTCAAGTTATATAGGCTGAAAAGCCAAAAAGTAAATCATTGCTGGTGCCCTAACACTGTGTCGAAGTCTTGTAGTCCAGATGGTGGGCCCTCCATTTTCAAGTGAATATTGGGAAGGCTGTAATGTTAACAAACACTAAAATATGGAGAAAACCACTAAATTACGGCTTTCTGCTCCCAAAATAAATGGAGGGGACTGAAGTGCTACGCTATATATACACTTCCCACTGCTGCAGCCATGCACAACAGACACTTTCTAGGCCACAACCAGTCCAGTTCATTGCGAAAAAAATACTAGCTCGGCTACTAATTATAACCTCCAGAAGAAAGGTGTCGGTGCTGGGACTTGTAACCAAAAGCATGCTGAAAATATTCATCTGGCAACAGCTGGGCGAGTTGGGACGTGCTGACTGTTCAGAGCAGAAGGAAGGTACGCATATGACCATTACAAAGGGGTAGAACGGAGAGGATGGTAATGAAGCAGTAATGAAGGATGTGATTTGGTGAGGGTAGCGCTGGGTGTTTCCCAAGCCATTATTATAGAAAGACTAACCAGGTTCATATTACAAATTATCAAAACAAGCAGAGATTATTATTAGTTAATAATCCTTTAAATGACTTCCAGAACAAATCAGACTTCTGGAATCCATTCATAAATTTTTAAAAAGGCACAAAATCATTACACTCTAAATTAATCCAATTAACCTGAAAACCAATTATAGGATCTATCCAACAGTTAACCAGGCACGGAAGCTCAGGTCTGATCCATTTAGGAATTCTCCATGAGCTCAAGTTCGGCACTGTAAGCTGTGAGAACAAACAGTGGCCGCGCAATAGCCGTCAGACACTTAGATAACAGTTACAGGGCTAATGACCTCACTGATAAGTAGATTGAGTCAGCGTGGGAGGCTACATACAGCGGGGACGGCCACTTGTTTTGACGAGGATGTGAGACAACCCCAGGTGATCGCAGGCACCAAATCTCTCAACATGCTGATAAACCTCAGGCTGCACTGTGACCGCTTACAAATCAGCGTGCTGGATATAGTGTGGAGTACAACCAGGTACCCTGTACTATTCTACCTACAGACACCCGCAGTGAGTGTGCTCAGGTTGAGGGTCACGTTACCGTCATATCTCCCATGGTCCTTTTATTGTTGGGTGGACTCATAATTGTGAAGACAAAAGATCTGCATATCTAATGAAGAAAGAGGCCACTGACAGAAGAAGAAGACTATTTGGAAATGCAGAGAAAATACAGATAAAACAGAAAAAAACCACAAGCATGCTAAAACACGTTGCCGGCTAATACCTTCCATAGAAAGCTATTCAAGTCTATTGGAAACTATTATGTCTTATCACAGCACAACAATGAAAGCATAACCTCCATCAAGAATCTGTGTTTAAGGCCAGCGTACTGTCTGCTAAACACCACTACCAAAAAGCAATTGTTTAGCTACATAAAGACTTTCTTCTTCATCATATAAAGATGCTACGTTTACGAGCACCACGGGGCAGTCAGTCAGAAGAATGCTGGCTTAAAGGGAGAAGTTTAATGGGGAGGAGAAATGGAACACTTTGTTTCATGACTTTGCATGAACCGAATGTCTAAGCAAAGGCCCAGTATTGAATAAATAAGGATTAATTTAAACCACAAAAGATGCAAGTCATCCTAGAATCAAACTCAAAATACGGAGTTGAAAAAAGAATGTAAAAATAGTACCGGTTTAATTGACAATCTGTTTATACTCAAGAATTCAACCAATAAATCATAAAACAAAGTTTTATGATTTTACAGTGACCTTGGCCTTTAATGACAAAACTCTAATTTGAGTCCAGGCAAACTTTTGTCCCACATCTGAATAAATTCCTTCTAAGGAACTCCTGAGATACTGAGCTTGTGAGAATGGTTTGGATGGGTAGATGGATATGACTACTGTAGTGATGAAGAGAAAAAACTATTTAACTGTCCAACAATATCAAGGGAAAACCCTCACTGCAGTAATAATTGCTTGCTACAAGCTCATTCTAATAAAAGCCCTAGCTAAGACTTTTAACCTTGGGAATATTCTCAAAATTATAAATAAAAATGCTTCATTCATAGTTTTTTGTTTCTCATCTTAAGAGGACTGAGTCTGCAGAAGAGCAGATTTGCACAAATGAGATTGCAAAAACAGATGGGAAGCTAACAAAGTCATTAAGCCCAAGCACCTAGCTCTGAGGCTAAAGCATTTAGCGTGTTTGGAAAGACAAAATTGCCTAATATCAGCAAATGCTCTAAACTAAAATCTAAAACAGCATCTAAGCATGATTAAATTTAACCCCAAGTAATAGGTATATTTACCTGTAGCACTACAGATATTGAAGTATTACCCAGCTTTAGAATTTATGTATGACAGATATCAAATCAAATCACTGATAGTGGGGCTACATGTAACGAAGCAATGACCAGTGTGTGTCTGTGTGTGGGGGCATAGCAGAAATACTTGATATAGATGACATTTCCTTTTTTAGGACAATAATCATGACACACTTTCTTCTAGAAAAAGAAAAAAGGTGATTCATGTTCAAAACTACTCACATGTGTCTGCTGTAAAATCTGTCCAATCAATAAACAGGAAGGAAAAATGAATTAAGCACCTAATTGGTCTTGTTTTAACTGCCCAAGGGAGAGAAAAAAATGGATTTGGGGGTGATGAGATTTACTCAATTGCAGCATGTCCAATTGTTTTGTCTGTATGCTGACCTTCAACAGAGGGAGGAAACAGTGTGCGGCAGCTCTCTATATATAGAGGTGAACAACAGAGACGACTCAGTGGAAAACAATTGAGATGACAATCAGTTCGACCGCAGGATTTCCACCAGAGGCTTCTCAGGAGATGGAGAGCGCAGGACAGCATAGTGGGCTGTGGGTTCGTCAAACCACACAGAATTCATTTTAATGTTTGGGGGAATTTTAAAACATCTATTTACAGTCAGTCTCTCAGTTGTGTGCATTACAGGTCACAAACCCATTCTCACACACTTATCTACAAAACTCCTTTCAAAACCGATACCACAAAACCACTAAATCACCGCCTGTGAAACAAACAGGCTTATGAGAGAATGTGTAACCAGACTGCCAAGCATTGCACAGGCGCTTTGTTTTATCATCGAGAATTCGCCCAGACAACCTGGTGATCCAGAGCTCGGCCGAAGCAGCTGCCGCAAGCTCCACCGGCCTGAATGACCACCATTCAGGTGGAAGATGGAGAATTGTGCTGACAAGCTGCTAACGTTATTCGAGTCATGTGTCTCTAAAGGCAGGAGGTCAGAACAGCGAGTGCAAGAGACATAAATGCATAAAGCAGTGTAGATATTAAAGACCGGCCTAAAAATAGAAAGGTCACTGTCAAATTTGCCACCACCCTACAAGCCAAGGTCAATGCTTCATCAGTGTCAGCAAGCAGCACAGAGGTACAAAGAACGACAACTACAACCGATAGTCTTCTACGAGCCAATGCTGCGGGCTCCCCTAATCTATTTCAACTATTTCAATTTGTCCTCATTGCTCGTGCTCTCATCATCTTCGTCTAATTTGTCACATTCCCCCCTCTCATTATCCAGTTAAGAAGATTGAGCAGAAATGCCGCAAATTGCAAGACTGAATGCTAATGTGTCCCAGAGTGGTCTAAGCACACACAACTGACAGTGTCCATCGTTTGTGCTAATAGCAGTTCAAGTAACACCATTATCTGTTATTCTCCCTGTCATACTAAGGCAACGGGAAACAGGATGAAGGAGCTTCAACACATACCATCATACATCACTGAACAGTAAGATGTTCAGTGAAATCACTGAGTCATGTGTGTGGGTGGAAGTATTAATGTATAGGAAAAAGGAGCGAGGTGAATAACAGAAAAATTCAGCTTTACTCTTAGCTCACTGAGTGCAGTGTTTGTGTGTTATC
>VURO01003481.1:5871-18111 GCA_015108175.1 Pelvicachromis taeniatus | reverse complement strand
CAGTACAGCTGCTATATACTAGTATTTTTGCTATATTGCAGTACCTCTGCTATATTGCAGTACCTCTGCTATATTGCAGTACTTTTGCAATATTGCACTAGTTCCACAATATTGTAGTATTTCTGCAATGTTGCAGTATTTCTGCAATGTACAGATATTTGGCAAATCGCCTCAGAGCAACACAAAGTCTGAAAACTCTCCATAGACACACAATACACAACTTGCTCAAAAACAGAGCTGCACTCTGGAAATGAAGCACTTTTCTCTCTCATCGTATCTTCTACATGGATGTTTACAGACCCCTAAAAACTTGTACGATTGTTCACCAAATCCTGCTAATTCTTACGGTCCAAGAATGACAGTTCTAGCCACTACGGTTAGGAGGTTATGGCCATGTGTTTGAGGGGTATCCTCAATATGAGAAACAGATTTAGAAAGGCTGTCTCTGTGTCTCTCCATGAGCCTGTTGACCCATTCACTCAGTGAAGCAGTAGAAGCGATTTAGTGGATTCGAACACCCAAACTTCAGATCATGAGGCATTCAACTTTTTAAATCTTCTGCTAAATCTTTTGGTAGATTAGCAGAATATTTTTAAAAAGTATACTTTTTTAAAAAATAACAAAGTTTTTATGCAAAATTCTGAACATGGAATATTCGTTTGGTGCATATGCAAATATGCACCATGGAAACGAATGTTCCATGTTCGGAACTTTGACGAATGCCCATTGACTTTCATTACAGAAAATACGTGCATGTCCCAAACATGGAAAAGCATTTCAGTTTCAGCTTTTAAGCATTCACACAGCATTTTCCCTCGGAAATGCACATTTCTCTAGTTGCCTTAGTGGAAGAGTGGTTGTCAAAAGGCTTTTCTTGAGGAAGAAAACAGGGAGAAAAAGCTGAAGTACACCAGATTAAACAAACTGGACTCAAAATCGGTGACAATATGATGGAGTCTGATAGACTAATTATGGTAATACAAATTTAAAGGAGGAGGAAGACCAGAACAGCCATTTGTAAAGCACGCTCTATAGAGGCTACACTCTGTAGTGGTCATACCAAATATTGACTTTTAAGGCTGTTAGAATTGAACAAATGGGTGTTTGGCTAATATACTGTATTTCTATGTATGTTTCCCATTTCCTAAAATGCATTTTGCACAGTGCTATATACTGTAACAATAGTGGATACTATTATAAAAAAATGAAGTCACTTTATGTGAAAGTAATCCCCACCCACCTGCCCTTCCTCTAATGTGAGGGGCAGCCAATCACAAGAAAGTCTGTTTAAAGGGAGAGGTGCTAAAACTTCTTGTTTTGGGTAGAGGATGATGTGAGAGACTGTATTAAGGATCAATATAAGATACTGCACATATGGATTACTTTTAACGGTGACTGATGCAAAGCTACTCTAGCTGACTTCAAAAATGAAAACATGGAGCTGGAAAAGAGAACAAAAGGATAGTCAGCAGTTTAGAGGGATATCTGTGTGAGAGGTTGCAAAGACTTGATACCGGGCAGGCCGTGGTCTCGGCCTCTCTGGAGGTTAAGGGCTCCAAGGTCCAGAGGCATCCCACCCTGTGCCTGAAACAGCCTCTCTGTCAGCTCCTCCACCATCATCTGTCCGGGAGTCTGCAGCTTGGCTGGAGACAGCAGAAGGCCACGCAGCACTGGGTCTATACCACCTGAAACAACAGGAGGAAATTAAAATAGAAATGCTGAGTACATGTAATCAAAGTAAAATAACAAGACTACTCTTTACCTTCCTGCACAACCCTCCAAGAGGCAAACAGTGAGTGATGCAGCGGCAGAGAGGGATACTGGGAGTTAGCATTATATCCTGGTCCCAGTCTGGTCACTACTGGTTGCACGGTGACGTGAGCAAAACGAAATGCAGCAGTTGCAAAAACATTAGCAATGCTGGGATCCATGTCAGGGTCATAACCCTTGTAAGGAGGCATCAGATGAGACATGGCACTCTCACCAAGGACCCGTGGCAGGTAGTGCTCCCATGTTAGGATCTTAAAGGATTAAGAACACCTGTCAAAGTGAACAACAAGATGAGATATATTGTTCATCAGAAACTCCTGCAGATACCTGATGAACAGCTCCTATGATCTTGCGAGCCTCCTGGTAGAGGGTCTCTGGGCTCCAGTGAAGGTTTAGAAGGTGCAGCTCTTTGACCAGTCGGTTGTGCTCTCTCAGGAATAGCGTGTGCAGCGCGATCAATCCCAGATGTTCATTGGCTCTTGAATCACCTGTGAAGCATTAAGTAATGAGCAACAGCTGCACCGAAGCTTGCAGTGGGTGGAGGATTTACTGCAATCGCCCACTCACCAGCTTGAAAGCAGGATGTGGTGTTCTGTCGGTGAGCAGACCTGTCTGATGTTCCTGAGGTGGTGGAGTTGCGAGGGCCGCAGGGGTCCAGGTGAGCCTGGAGGCGAGGCAAGAAGGGCATGTAGGCGAGCTCGTGGTCTGAGTGCTGGGAGTTGATGGCCATTGAGCCCAGAGGAGAAGATTGGTTTCTGAGAGCAGAGGCCAGACTGGAGGAGCTGCCGTACACCATGCTGGCATCGACAAAGGAGGTGATGGCATTGAGCTGCTCCCGCTGACGATGAGGCAGAACTCCAGCACCACAGCTGGGAGCAGAGCGGAAGAAAGGCATGCAACTCTGGACCCCATTACGAGGATCAGATGGTGGGATCTAGGAAAGAAAGTTGTCTTTAAACTGCTGTCGATGAGGGAAGGACTTCCTTTTCCATAGCAATGACATAATGAAAAAAAAATTATGCTATGGTCATCCCACAGCATTTCAGTCAGGCTGAGTTCTCGATTTGCGACACCTCTTTTCTTTTTCAGACAATTGCTGGTGTTCATGGACTCGCTGTTCTTTTACACGGCTCAGTTCATGGTTGACAAAATGGCTGCAAGGTGAACTTTAACACTTAACACACTGATTGATTGCTATAGGGTCTCAGATATAGATCTTTTTTTTTTTTTGCAGTTTCTCTTAGCATTGCAGGTTCTGACCTTGGGGTGAATTTGGTTGAGTGTCCACTCCTGGGAAGATTGCAGCATTGTCTTAGCACACACCTGAATGCTCCAGACCTTCAAACTGAATAAACTTCTGTTTTTATAAAGGTGCTCAACCTCGCTTGTGCACCTGGCTGCTACTTATGCTCTTAATTTCTATGGAAGTAGTCAAGTGAACTTTCTTTTCACAGAACTTTACATCAACCAATGAGCCAATGAGAAATTTTCTAATTGGATGTACTGAGAGAGTATTTCCTGGTTTATATTTTCTATTTAAACCATCGACAGTGTTACCGAACCTGGGTGTAGTGCAAATGCTGAGAGATAATCTGATTTGTTTATATGCACACACACATATACACAAACATACATATATATACATATGTATACACACACACACAGAGAAACTATGCAGGTTACAGGTTTGGCATTTCGCATGTGAAGGAAAATTACAAAATAAATTAGAGCCTTCTGAGACACCTGGTGAAACGCACCTGGATGGGAAAGCAGGGTGAGTCTCGGTTGCAGGTGTGGGTACAGTCGGCTCCAGTCTTGAAGGCGGCTGTACTGGGACTCTGAGGTGTCAGCACCAGATCATGGTCTATCCACTGACCCCAGTCCACCAACAAGTGGGACAGAGTGGAGTCCACAGAGATGTTGTCATTGTGAGTGAACAGCACTTCCTGTGACACACGCCGCACCTGGAACACACGTTAAGAGGAGTAGGAGTGATGGGCTGGCAGAACAAAGGATGACCGAGAGCTGCTGCAGGACTCTTACTGGAGGCAGGCTGGCATCGTGATAGGTGTGTTTTGGTTCCCAGCCTCTGGGCATCCCCCACACATCCTCGTACTCTGGAGCCAACCAGCGGGAATACGGGATATTAGCAGCCCCCCATCTTGGATGTTGTCTGTACAGCAGCAGAACACAGAGAGATGGTCTCCTAAAAACAATGATGTGTGTTGGGGACAGTGCCAGGCTAAGTCTAGTCTAGTCTATTAGTCTAGTCAAATGCTGATTTTCATAAATGCTCTGACCTGTTGTTGCACTCGCCTGTGATGGACCTGTAGCGCTCAGAGAGACAGTCTGTCTGACAGCTGGGCGTCTGCAGCTCAGCAGAGCAGCCCGTCACATGCAGCAGATTCTCCGCATCCTCTTCACTCAGCATTTCTGAGGGAGCACGATTAACACATGAAGGTCCAAGTTAGTAACACTTAAACATAAAGAAATATATATATGGTCAAAGAAATATATTTAAGAAAGGTCAGATCCTTTCCTGTCAAAAACGGATACAAATGGTACAAATTATACAACTCTACTTTTGTCATTTGGTTTTGCTGAGCCTAATTATGCTTCAGTAGCCTCCATGAGTCAACTTACCTACTGTGTGAATTAATATTTTCTGGAAAAATATGTAAACTGTAATGAAAACTGAAAGTTATGTTGGGTTTTCATATTGTTTGCAGTCATCATTGTAAAAATATCTTCTGTCTTCCTAAAAAAAGAGATTTTGAATAACAAAGAGACCCTTAAATAAAGCAATAAAGTTATAGAAGAGATACATTTCCTGTGTTATATTATATCCAGAGACAAACTAAAAGTATGACGCAGAATAAAGCCTTTGTTTAATCATTCATCAGGTTAAATGGCTCGCAGATGCATAAACTTGGGTTTATGTGGTGTTTCGCTGCTGTTCAGTACCGTAAGCGTTGGGCTGCATCATGGCGTTAGTGTAGACCATCTCTCTGATCAGCTCCACTGTGTTGTCCAGCAGCTCAGCAGCCCGGATCTGGGTCCTGGTTCTGCTTTCAATCTGCTTGAACTGAGCCAGCAGGTCACTGGGCCTCAGAGCGCCTTCAGACAATGACATCTTCACCCTGGAAACATTCAGAGCCTTGTCTTTGGTCCCTCGCAGAGGTGAAATGATTCATTTTATTCTATGTGTCAGCCCGGTCTGAAATTTCTACCTTTCATTTGTGCGGGCATAAGCAGCATCAGTCAGCTCAATCGCCCTCTGAAGAGCCTCATCAACAAACGCAGATCCCAGATACACCACTCCTGAGACTAACACAGAGCGGAGCAGTTAGAAGGGCTCCAAAGCACCTTCGCTTTTCAGCAATTATCAGAAATCCTACCTGAGGTGTTGCCAAATACTTTGGTCAGTGAAGCATGACCAGGGATGAAGAGCAGGACAAGAACCAGTCGAAAAAGTGACGCAGACACCTGAAAAAAACCCCACATTTACCTTCAAATCTTAAAAAAAACAAAACTTCAACATTTCTGCATGAACTTGAAATTGTGCATTAGAGCAGAAACTCACCATGAGTGCTGTATCCATTGCAATTCTGTAAATTCAGTGTGAGCAAAGAAGAATCGCTTTGGGTTCAGAGAAGGAATCGGAGGGTCTTACCGCTGCGTTCGCTCCGACTCATCTTGAGCGCAACCAAGTGTAGGTGTGTGTGTTTGGCTCCAAGTGTCAAGGGTGCTATGTATACACTGTGAGGTATGTGCAGAATCCCCTTATCTGTCCTTCCTGGTGACAGGAAGGCAACATCAAACGCTGGACTCGCAGCATCGACCTAATAACCTCTCAAATCAAATTTACGTCTGTGCTCTCGCCCTCGATGAAAAGCCTCTGTCAAATCAGCATTTCAAATAAATTAAATAATCCTACCCATCCCTCAGCAGAGCAGAGAGAGTATGTCTTTGCTGTAGTAGAGCGCTCAAACAAAGAGGCGGCTGAAATATTAGATGTCAAAGGAACTTTAGTAGCAGATTAAAAAAAGCAGACTTCACAATGACAAGGTAAGCTTAGTATTTGGGGATTTTTTTTAATTTTTTTTTATTAAAAGGGTGTCTGTGTCTTCACCACATGCCAAACATTTCAATCTGATGGTTCCTGTGCCAGTGAAACAGACAGGTGGGGGAGCTAGAAGAGGGGATTCTGGGAAATAACCACAAACTGAGCAGAAGGATGAGACAGAAAGATCTCAGAATGTTTCTGTCCAGCGTGAGGCTTAACAACTTCCCCCCTTTGATGTTCCAGGTGTGTGATACCATCAAATGATTCACCAGTCCCATTTCATTACGCTGTTATTAATATTATCTCTGTTCACCCACCATCTACTCCATGTGCTCCGGAGGAGAGCTGATGTATCCACAAAGGTACAACCAAATATTTGGCATACGGGTAATCAAGTGTCAATTGACCCACATTTCCTCACTTGTAAATAATGAGTTCTGGTTAAGTGGATTCTTTCAGGTGATCATTTCTGATATCTTAAATTATTTAACAAAAACTAAACCAAAATGCAGAAGATGTGTGAAAAACTAAGCACCCCACAATCCAGTAACTTGTAGGATTACATTTAGCAGCAGTAACTTGAAGTAATTATGTTTTGTATGACTATCAGTCTCAGATTATTGAGCCAAGTCTTCTTTACAGTGTCTCTTCAGTTCTTTGAGGTTTGTGGGCATTCATTGATGCTCTGCTCTCTTAAGGTCAAGCACAGCAGAAACTTTGTCCATTTGCAGGAACATTTGGGTGCATGTTAAAGCAATGCCAGGGAGAAAAGACATCATCAGTGGTCATAGAGAAGGATCTGTGGCTATGGAAAGATTTTATAAAAGTGCTCACACTTGCTGATGAACAGCTAAGCAAGTGCATTACCAGTTTAATTTTTCCACACACAGTTACCAGTTTTAGTAAATAAATAATGACTCATCTGCGTCTGTATTTACATAATTAAAGAGCTGCTAAGGATGTCCTGATATGGAACACCTTACAACTGAAACAGGGTCTACTTTCCTTTTCACTTGACTATATGGTTGGATAGTCGGTTTGTTTTTTCTTGTAATTTACATATTTGTTTTTCAAAGTGAAAGATAAGAATGAAGCTTTTATATATTTATGACTCTGTGGATAACAAGACTAGAGAGTGAGAGAAAGGATGGCTTTATGCCAGGATATTGATGCGATGGAAATGTACAAGTACTTGGATGTCCACATTGTTCTAAATATTATTGTTATTATAATTATTTCATCATGATTTCAGCTGCTGTAACAAAGACATTTCCCAAATATGGGATAAAGCATTTCTCACCATCACCTGGTTTTGGGGTGCAGCAATAAACAAAAGCATATTTTTTTATTAATCTGCAGGTTGGATTAAAGCCACCTTTGTGTTTGGTTCTTTCTGGATTTGTCCATCTGGCACAGATTCACAGGGGAAAAATACAGTAACAAGGATCGATATCATGATAAATGAAACCTTAAAAACAAACAATGAAAGCATTAAGAGCTTTGATGCAGATGGCTTTAATTCACAGGATTTTACGCAGTTACACTGCCAAAGCAGAAAAATTTATTGATTCATTTGGTCGCATGAAACGTGATTGTTGGTACACGCAAAAAGCAATAACCAGAATTACTATTTAAGAAAACTCACACACCCATGTATATTCACAAAACTGACAATGTCACACATAATACTCTGGGATAAATAACCTGATCTCAACTAGGGGACTTTGACAAATATCACAGTGAATAAATTAAGTCACAGTTTTAACAGCAGTTAGTGGGAAGACTTATAAGTATTAGCTATATGATCTATATAGATCTGGAGTCAGGCATGCTGAGACCACAGGAACCGATCGCACCGTTCGAGCATCGTCTGGATCATGGCCCTGAAAAATAAAATATTTGTTTATAGTTTTTTTTTTTTTTTTTAAATGAGAAAAATCTTTAACCTGAGCTGACTTTTTATTTATTTTGACATAAGAAACTGTCAGACTATCTGCAGCCTGCTGTTAAACTGAACTACATTTAATCCCATTTGGGAATCTTAGTCACTAAAGCCTCATCTTCAATCAATGACTCACATAATCTCCAAGATCCTAACAGTGACTGACATTTATCAGTGTCACAAATGATCATTTTCGGTATGTCGTGTGTCTAAAACAAGCAGTCACAGGCAAACTGGCGGCCTGACAGCTGCACCAAAGATTGTACTTTGTGTTAAGTACAAAAAATAATGAACTAATGACTAACTTGGAGTTCAGTGTCTGTAAACGTGTAAACTACTACAATTACTACTACTAATTCGCTCGACTATGTGTTTTAATGTACAAGAAAATTAATCAGTGTCAGCAGTTTATTATGCAAACATCCAAACATGTCGCAGCTTTGTTTCTGAGAACGTTACTTGCTCACACCAGCCAGGAATGGCAGGAGACCCCAATTTTTGTTTTTTTACCATTTTCTGCATCTAACGATACATAAATACTCTATTCTGTTGATTTGAGCTTATAAATATTTGATAGCCTGACCCACCTTTGTCTCTTCTCAGCGACTCGCAGCACCTCACAGACCAGTTTTGATTGGGGTGAAAGGACCAGTTGAACACCACACTCCTCCAGGATGGTCAGAGCTTGGTCAGGCCCAACAGTCCTAGCTAGCATGAGAGTCAGGCTCTCAGGGCTGACCTTTCCTCTGCAGTCTGCTGAGCCGTTGGACCAGTCGCTCCCGTTCACACCTGCGACCTGCTCAGAGTTGACCGTGCTGCTGCACTGCTGAGACAGCTGGATCAAGAGCTTCCACTCGTCCACGGTCTGGGGCCTCACACCTGACAAATAAAGTAGAGAAGGAACACACGTTAGTTTGTGTTAGTGTTTTTTTTAGGTTTACATGCTCGGCCAATAACTAAATGAACCAGCCAAGTAACAGGATACAGAAGTTAGTTCCACATTAGTTCCAAGGAATTGGTCCATGAAAGTACTAAAGGAAGTCCTGAATCTGCAGGCCTCCCTTACATAAGCTGGTGTTTCTTCACTCAGACAAACCTCTGAAGTCAAACGTTTCCAAAGCTGCCCTCCGTCCTCCACCACAGCATTAAATAAAAGAAAAATACTGCCGTGACAAAGCTGACAGGGATTAGAAAGAGAGAACATATTTCTCCCACATTGGCTTTTCTTCATCAGTTCCCTGTTAAATTCAAAATCAAATTTAAAATTCTTCTCCTGACATACAAGCTCTGAATAATCAGGCACTATTTTATCTTAAAGAACTCATAGTACTGCATTACCCCAACAGAGCACTTTGCTCTCAGACTGCGGGCTTACTTCTGGTTCTCAGTATATTTAATGGTAGAATGGGAGGAAACCTTCTGTTGTCCCCTCTTCTTTGGAACCAGCTCCCAGTTTGGATTCAGGAGACAGACACACTCTCTACGTTTCAGATTAGGCTTAAAACGTTCCTATTCAATAAAGCATATGGATAGTGTTGGATCAGGTGACCTTGAAACCTCCCTTAGTTATGCTGCAGTAGGCCCAGGCACAGTGTTTTTTTATTTACTCACCTGTTTATATCCACAATGTATTTACAAACCATTCTGAATTTAATTATTAGTGTTTTTTGAATAGTCTCCCTCCTCTTACCTCCAACCTGTTGTGGCAGATGGCTGCCCCTCCCTTAAACTCACAGTGGGAAGTTTTTCCTTCCCACTGTCACCAAGTGCTTGCTCATAGGCGGTTGTTGGTGCCTTCTCTTTATTATCATAGGGTCTTTACCTTACATCATAACTCTCCCTGAGGTCACTGTTGTGATTTGAAAACAATTAAAATGAATTGACTTGAAAACTACAATGATACACAGAGTTACTCAGTTCAAATGAGTCAGTCAGTAAAGTCAGTATTTCATAACTCCTGCTCCACAGTTGGAGTTTAAGAAGATTATCGAGACCATCTTTATTACATGGTAATGATTAATTTAGAAGTATTACCCGCTCATTGCAAAAGAACAGCTGATCACAGGTTTTGCATTTATTCTAACTGTCCTCACTCTTAGTTACTTATTAATGGATAGTTAGACCTAATGAGATTGGTTGGGCGGATACATTGATACATAAACCGATTTTAAATGTAAACAGTCATGTTGTAAAGTCTTTGTCTTACCATCAGTTTCATCCAGCAGGGTGATATCATCCAGCTGACAGATGGCGGTGAAAGCTTCTGTGCGAAGCTGGAGCTCATCGCAGAGGTAGAGGTAGCCCGTCCAGTACCTTCACATACACATCACACAAAGGGTTATATTACATACATCAGTCCCGTTTTTGTTTTGTTTTTCTTAAGGTAGACAAACTAATTAGTAATTATACCCGTGACTTCGACAAGTCTCTAACATCTTCTGCTTTGAGGAAAAGTCTGCAGGAAGGCGAATCAGCAGTGACAGAAGGCGGCCATAGCCCCAAGTGAAACAATGTGAATGCCACCTGCACCAGGAAACACATAAAGTTAGTGATATTTATTCTTGTTCTTCGCTCTCACTTCAGTATCTTACTTAAATAGATTCCAGTAGAAACGGCTTTGTTCGGATCTATACAGCTATGGTTCTTTTACATCATGTTTGGCTAGTCATGTGGGCCTTACAGGTTAAATAATAGCACTTATAGAAAGAAATGACTCTGTTTTAGTAGCTAAAATTAGTGAGGCAGAAACACTTTTTTAAAAACCTGATTGGGTTTAGTCACATCTATACTTTTACCTTTATTAGTGACACATTTTAAAATGTTCTCTTGTCATTTTTTGTTTTTCCGTCATTTTTATGCAGTCAAAAAACAAACTGAACAATTACACAATCATGGTCTGTTACTTATTAGAATACAATTTTTCTACGGTCTCAGTAAGACTAGGAAAAATATTTAAACTTCAGGTTTGTTTGATGAAATGATGTATTACGGCACGCTGGAGACATTTTATCACCAAAGTATGCAGGACAGTGCAAGCCACCCCTCAGAGTTCTTTACGTTATGCTAGAAAAATGGGAAATGGATGCAGTGATTTATTGAAACATATGTGAACAGAAGTGGAAATACAGTGTGAAGGTCACAAACAAAGATGTAAAATTCAAATGAGATTGAAAGTAAATATTTGGTGTGACCACAATTATTCTTCAACATGGTCTGAACTGTTTTAAACAAGCTTTGTTATAATGTTTTTTAAGACGTCTTCAGGAATAGTTCTCCAGGCTTCCAAAGCTCCACTTTGATAGCTGCCTTTCGTTCTGTTCTCTATGAAGATGATCCCACACTGCTTCAAGTAATGTCGACGTCTGGGGAGGCCAATCCATGACTGATAGTGTTATTTGTGTGTTTTCTATCCAGGTGCTTTTCTTGCATTGACAGTGTGTTTGAAAAATTAAGCCAATAAGACTTTACAGATTTTACTGCATGGCGGATCAAAATCTGATGATACTTTCTGCATTCATAATTCCATTGATTTTGATAAGATCCCCCAACATCTCTGGCTGAAATGCAGACCCAAATTATGACAGAGCCTCCACAAATGGCTGTAGACAACTCACTGTTGTACCTTTCTCCTGATCCTTATGATGATTTGAACTACAAATTTGAAATTGGAATTCATCAATCCATAAAGCCTGTTGTTACTGATTTTCAGTCCAGTTCTTGTGTAATTTGACATATCACATGCGTTTCCCTCCGTTTTGCTGCCCTAAGAATGGCTTCTTGACAACCACTCTCCCTTTGAAACCATTTCTGATGAGGCAAACAGCAGATGGATGAACTAAAGAACCAGGTAAGATCTCTCAGATCCTGCGTCAGGTCTATGCAGGCAATGTGCAAAGAAAAACTTTGAAAGACCTTCAGAAAACTCAAAAACTATTGCTCAATAGCACTTTAAAAAAATACAAGACAGTCTGTCTCCTTGGAAGCAAAACTTTTGCACATCACTGCATTATAGTATGCTGGAATAATTTAAGATCAAAATACAGAAACTGGTGAGCAACTTAATTCATTTTAAAAAATTGCCTAATATTATCACTTTTTATAATATTAAAAACACATTTTGAGGGTTATAAAATATTTTAGATTAAAGAAACTGTAACTGTCAAAATGAGATAAAACTCACACACAACCTTCCATTATATTTGTGGCATCATTTAGCCAGTTCCTGTATCATAATGGCACATGGAAACGTAAGGCTGGGCACTTGAAGGTTAAAGACACAAATGTGCTAACTTACCTTGGCTGTCCATCAGGGGTCAGGGTATCACAGCGCTGTGGAGCATCATGGGTAAGTGCCAGCTCCAGCCAATCCTGTCTCAGTGATTCTGGATCAAGAAGGGACTGCAAAAATGACAACCTTAAAAAAAAAAAAAAAAAAAGCAGTAAGGGTGAAATTCTGCAACAA
>VURO01003480.1:0-10515 GCA_015108175.1 Pelvicachromis taeniatus | reverse complement strand
AATTGTACATGGTAAAAAAAAAAAAAAAAAAAAAAAAAAAAAAAAAAAAATATTTTTTTTTCAAAAACTGTCTTTTTTGTATTTTTGTTGGTTTTTTGTTAAATATTACACAAAATAAATAAATTCAAAGAAAAAACATGATAGTTTTAGACTTGCTGCTGTGTTGGTACTTGACTCAACACAACACAACCTTTTTTCATTTTTTCCTCTGCCCGTCTCATCTTTTCATCTTCTCCTATCAGTCAGCTTTCTGCTAATACTTCCTCTGCCTTCCCCTGTTTTCCTCCATGTTTTCTCTTTTGCCATTTCTCCCCCAGTCACTGACTTCACATGTACACAAATCTAAAAATGTGAGTTACTGTTTCACATTTTGGCACAGAAGTCATTTCTTTTCATATTTTTACCGTGCCAGTGTACTTTATAACTTAAAACAGAAAATAATATGTACATTGTATAGCGATATATCTTATTTCTTTCTTTAAAAATAGAAATGTCTTTATCCAACTGTGATAAAATGTCTGTTTGTTTCCTTTCTTTTCCTCCTCAGTGCATCATACTGTTCAGACTTGAATCTGTCCAATGAAGCCATCACTGCAACTCCAAAAAATGTCCTATAGCCTTTAATCTGCAGAGCTCTCCCTTGGCTGATTTGTCCAATCATCGCTGTTCTGCCAAAATAGGCAGGAAGTGAGTGGCTGCGTTTTTCCTTCGTGTCTTCCTTCCTCTCATTGGCTTTCCCTTGCCGTTCAGTGCAACAAACATGCGCTTGTCCTTGTTGAGCCACTCAGCTGAAGCGTAGGTGTTATACTTGTTCTCCTCGATGCGTTCAATTAGACGGCAGTCTGGACCGTACTCTCTCTGTGGAGGAGAAACAAAGAGTGTAAAAGAGCCGAAGAAGAAGACAATAGATCATATATTAAAGTATATTAATAAAGGTCGCCTTTTTAAGATTTTCTCCATTGATGAAACCACCTCTAGCTTGTAGCGAATGGCTTGAAACTTCCCACTGTGCCACATGTGTAAGTTCTCAAACATGGTTAGTTTTTACTCAAAAATAGTAACTGTTTTTTTTGTTGTTGTGTTCACTCTTGCTAATTTTTGTTTCAGTGGTTCTTTTGTAAAAGCACAGCAATAACCTGGAGATAGTTCTTGTGACAACATTCAATAACAAATGGTCATGGCCATTGCTTAAGAACGATCCCCGGCGTAATCTCCAAATTTAAAAAGTCACACGTGAAACTTGAATAGTTGTCAGTGTTGTTTGTGTGTCAGTAGTTTGGATGGCTGTGTGGTGGTGGGATGGGTTGAGGGCAGAGAAGTTATTGTGACTTTTCGATGGTTAGGGCTTAGTGCCAAGCAAAGAGCATTGTGACACAAACTTTGTGGCTTACATTACCGCAATGGCCACCCACTGTTAAATGAAGAGAAAATGATCTGAGAGAGCTGCATTTGTCAGTTTACTGGAAGCTGCTCTTGTGCTTAAGGCTAACAGCGCTTAAACAGCCAGTTAACTGGATGCAATTGATATTCGCAAGCAAAAATTTACTTGCTACACACACACAAACACACACTAATGGATAATACCTCTCCTTCGCGCGCTCTCTCTTTCTCTCTCTCTCTCCACCACAGCTGTTCAAATTGGTTCCAGAAGTAAAGCTGAGTGTTCCCAGGGCAAAATGAGAATATTTTACGAACGCAATGCAGCTTTTTAAACCTACGTTGGTACGAGGTACAATTAGATATCGCGTGAGTGCATGATGTACGAATATAAGCCTGTTTACGGTCACATGGTTACAAAAAGTAAGTAGTAAATTGGTAAGTTTTAAGATGAAGACATGTTTAAAGGCTAAGGTTAGAGTTAGTAGTTAAGGGTAGATTGAGTCTCAAAATTATGGTGTTAACAGGCAAACGAGTCGTTATAATAAGTACAGAAATGGACATTAAAATAGTAAAAGTTAAAGACGATCATAACCCACCGTGTCACCTATGTGCTTTAATCTGCCAATACAATGAAACAATGAATTCAATTGATTAGCACCAGATAAAGAGGTCACTGTGTGAAACCATCAAGTGTAATCGAATGCCGGCCCTTCGCCGCTCTGCTACTATGGCTTGTGTTGTGCCGCGGAGAAGACGTCATGGGAATTCAGTTTGAGGCCATGCAACAAAATGCCTCTTTTTATTTTCTGTCTTTTCTACCGTGTGTCATTTCATCTGTTGTGTGGCTCCTCAGAGACAGGCTGAAAATCAGGTCTTTCAAAGTAAGGAAAAGAGGGGGGTGGGGGAGGCAGAATCAAATGAAGGAAAGAAGGGCGAGCGAGAGAGGACAGATAAAACGGGGGCTGCTCTACCCAGAGAGACTGAAGCAGAACAGAGAAACTGAAGGATTGTGTTTCCTGTTTCTGAATGGAGTGGATAGTAGAGGTAGGTAGAGGAGAGTAACTGTGGTTCCTATTTCTGGAACAGGGAGTCTTACAGCCTTGTCCATTGTTTTATAAAGCATTCAAGAAACTTCAAAGCCACAGAACCACCACTTTAGAGGGAAAAACGTCCTTTTACCGATTTGTTTGTTCACTATCATCATCAGTTGAATTTAGCAATCGCAAAAGTGCAAAAGTGCTTTTGCAGAGAGTGGAGAAGATTTTGAATTAACAAGGCGTAAATCTCTTAAAGTGGACCTTATTTTCGGTTGTATATTAAGGATGACGAAAAATTTCAAGTAATGAATTTGATGTTTGTGCAAGTACGGTCCTCAACAAGTTTATTATTTAGTTAATTAAGCGAATAGGCTAATGTGATTGAGTTCTTGAGAAACTGTGGTTACGAATTTAATCCAAACCAAGATATTAGCTTCAATATTCAAAGAAGGATATAAAGCTTTATGAATCCTCTGAAAAGAGAGGCACCTGCTGGACTACAGAGCTGCATATGATTATTATATATATATTGTGTAACATGTTTCATTTTTTTCTACTCTCAGATCTGTATGAAGCCATGGAGAGTGTATGTTAAAATGGTCTTCTCACACATCTCCATCCACCTGCTGTTTAAAGCCTCTGTTTTTGAGGAATAGCCAATCACCAAACCTAGTATAAGATAAATAAGGTTGTTTCTGAACTTTGAATAAAGCTATCCTCTTGGACTCAGAGAATAAAGCATATTAAATAAAAAGGACAGGTCAGAGGGTTAAACAGTGCTAAAACTTACCGCTCCGTATAGAACGCCGTTCTTCTTGATTGCCAGGTAGTGGTTACTTTTGAGGCCCCTGATGGCCACCACTCCCACATCCACTGATTTGATCTCCAAAACACCTGGTGGAGCAGGGACAAGGAGACAAATAGGGAGTCAACTTTTGTGTGGGTCATTTACTCAGATAGAGTTTCATTCTTACAACCACATATTTTTCTATTTATAGTCTGGAACAGGACCCTGAACAGGTTCCAGTTTCCTTTGATGATTTATTTACTTTTTATTCTATCTGTCTCTAAAAGCAAAAGCTTTTCATTACATTGTATTTATATGCATATGCATATCTGGCAACATTAATGACAAAGTATTTTTGTTAAAATAAAAGTTTCCTGCCACTTTTCATGCAAGTGTTAATGTTACTGAAGACAGTTTGTCAGTTTTACTGCATCAAAAAGCAGAAAAGTAGGTGTTTGGCACGATTACTATCAGTTTAAAATGTGGGATATTGTATTTTTATCTACGTCTCTTAAGGCTGCTTTAACATGTCTATATTTTTGCTCATTTCAACGTCTCCTGCACTGTTTTTTTAAATTTAATTTAATTTCATATTTTCTCACAAGTGAACCCCAGTCGTGCCCCCCACCCCTTTCCTTTTTCCTTCACTGTGTGACAGTCAGCCCGGCCTCTTGCCCCCTGCTCATTTGCTGGTTAGCTTGTGGGCTGTATGCTCTGGGACCAAGGTGTTAGCCAGGAAAAAACATTTCTGCGTTCTATGTTTGTTTTTCTGACCAGAGGAGCACAGGCAGGCTGGACGGAGCAAGGCTTTCTGCCTGCCAGACTGGCAAGAGGTCAACGCGTTTGTATCAGTTTTCAAGCCTGAACCAATTACTGATTTAAGCTGTGGTCGCTGGCCCTTTCTTCTCCCATCCTAAAGTCAGTTACAGCGGGCCATAAAATAATCAGGAGATGAGGTGATTAGCTGAGGGGGGTAGTAGGAAGTGGAGGCCCTTTGCAGGAATACTTTGGAAAGAAAAGAGACTTGGATATTCACTCGATCTTTAGTGGTAAATAAACAAACAATTTAAATGCAAATTTTCACGTGTTCCCAGGATGTGCTTGTGAGGCACTTAAAAAATATTCAGTGTATCTCAACTGCCTACAGTATCTGCCTTTTTACCAGATGACCCTTCACTGCCCTTAACCCTCTGCTCTTGTTCTCAGACAGAGATTTGCAACTTCCTGCCGGCTTTTGATTTTTATGAAAGTCAGACCTGAGGAGATTTATGGGGATATCTGAGCCTCCAGCTCAGAATTATATAAAATCTATATAAAGAATATATGTCTTTCACTGACTACACTGCATCGCCTAGTTTGTTTTTGTTGTCACTGAACAAGGATTTGGAGAATTTTTTTTTTTTTTAATGATTTGTGGCCTCGTGTTCTAGTTAAATGTTGTGGCTGATGCACTTATCCCTCATGTGGTCGATTTCAAGAACTTTAAGAAGAGTTTCGTAGCTCCACGGTGCGTCACGCGGGCTTGCTGTGTGAAGTCCATTACTCACACAGGCATGTGCCACAACACAGTCCTGATCTATCAGGTTCAAAATGTTCCAGCTGACATTTCTGAGCTGTGATCCATAAAAAAAGAGATCTGTCTGTGCTGTGCTACAGGCTGGTCCACCTGTTCAAACCCTCCTCCTCCCATTTGATGTGGTTTGTCTAAAACCAAAAGCACAGGGTTCTTTTATGGCCCCTGCACCAGTTACCAGAAGCAGCCTGCCTGCCTGTGAGTGAAAGAGCCTGGCTGCAACAAAAGGCTTAAATTGCAGCGACAACAGTTGGCAGTAATGCAGGGAGATGGAAAAAACAGGACCCGAGCTTGTGTCAGGCTAACTTTAACCTCTGCTACCCTTAAAGCTGCACTTTATTATTTTACTCTCTCACTCAACACCTTGTCTTTTTTGGTGTCTTGTTAATGTGGGTTTTTTGTTTTGTTTTGCTTCCCCCCCACTCTGCTGTTTCCCTCCCTTTGTCCCTTGGATCTCAGCCCAACATCTTTATTATGAATTATGTTTTAAGTGCAAGGGGGAGTTTTATGATCTGGCACTGAAAGCAAAAAAAGAAGAAAAAAAATCCCAGAAAGTTTACTTAATTTAAAAGGCATGGTCATTTGCTGCTATCAACATTTTTTAAAGAACTACCAAAGGCAAACACCTGTGTGTAACAGGGCAACATTTCAGCTTTCATAAGAGCGAGCCAAAATGGTCTCTGCTTGTCAAGCTGTAACTGACAGAGTGGAAGTTCAAATAAACACAGCCTGGCCGTCTAACAAGGAAGAAACTGTTCATTAACGACTCCATAATGACCTTAACGATATTTAATTAACAGATTTTTTTCTAAAAAGCTGAGCTCACGAGAGCAGGTTTTATGCATTCATAGTAGTGGTTAGAATCGAGACTGATTGATATTTTTGGTGTCGTTGTAATTTTCCATATTGGCGTAATCCATTGTTATAGTTGTTCTCTCTGACATACAAGGCAAGAGAATTTCTTAACCAGATTTCTATATAAATTTGGCACAAATTTCAACCAGATTTACACAGCAAAAGAAAATCTGAAGAAGTGTTAAGTTTTTCCATCTGCTGCTGTTTGTTCATTTGAAGTACCGGCTATACATCAGCCACCAGCCGACTGATGAACAAGGTGCTATGACATAATTAGAACAGGAACAAGCAAAGAATGAATTTAAAGCTTAATTTAGCTTCAAGCAAATACTAATGATCTGAAAATGTTGCACTAGAATCTCTGTTTTGCCTCTTGTGGGTCCACCCCTGAACTTCAACCTCTTCAGTGGTCTGTCCTCATTTAGATCTTTTGCATTATTTCACATACAAGTTGGCAGTCACACTGAGCTTGCAATAAAAGCTAGGCTTGTTTCCCAGTTAAGCGAAAACTGTAATAACTACTGACTTCATAGGATAAAGTCAGTGGATGTATGACAGTGTTTACTTTTTAAAGTAAAATACTTTTGAAATCAAAAACAGCTTCTTTTGCAGAGAGACATATCAAACCTGAACTCTGCTAAATACTTAGTACTTATATACTGTATTAATACTCACTTACAGACTAAGCAGCACAACTGGACTGACATTACAAAGTCAATATTCCAGTGAGCAGTGTAACCAAGTGCAAACACAACTCAGCTGTTCTGTATTATTTTATAATGGTACTGAATTATATTATAGTCACATATGCTAATTATGCAGGAACCTCTAGGACTGCTACTACAAATTTCATTGTAATTTGCTCAACAGATGTGACAATAAAAGTAAAATCCAATCTAATGTCATCTATGATCAATGCAGATCAGCACGGTCAAATATTAAAAGACACACTGTCGCACGGGAGCACGCACATTCACAGACCTCCCACCGACCCCTGCTCAGCCCCTTTTTGGAAACATGGTCAGTTAGACTCCAGCTGATCCCAAAGGTTAGAGGAGGTTGTGAAAATGTTTCCACTGTTTATCCAGGGGCTTTTTGAAGATTATACTGCAGTTGTTCACTGTGTGACCTCGACACGGTGACCAGCTGTGAGTGGGTCTACTGCGTGTCTACAGCTCGGAGAGGTCTTGCTCCTCGTTGTGAAATATCGTCACTTGCAGAGCAGTTTGTGTCATGAACTCCCCTCTGCGAGCAGAGTGGAAACGGTTTTTGTTCTTTTATTCCACATCCAGTTCTCTGCTCTGAACCTCTGACTTCACTATTTTTATTTCAGCAGTGACTGATTTCTCTCACCCTTTTTGAGATAAATGTGATATCCAGGAAACAAAATTCTTATGAAGACAAAAAGGACCCTATTATGTATTTCTCTTAAAAAAAAAAGATTTAATAGGAACCTTTCATGCGTTGAGGTCTAAACAGCAAGATCATTTTTCTCTTTGAAACAAGCAGCAGAGTGACTGACGAGATTTCATATTCACAGTGACATGAGAGTTTACATCCAGGCAACCGCCAAAAACTCCAAAGCAGAGAAAATCCAGTGGGAACACATGCAAAAGAATAGAAGAATTCAAAAAGGGAAAAAAATGGACCACCAAATCAGATACGAATTGCTCTATTTGGTCACATAAAAAGAGAAAATGTCTTTTTAATTTGGCTCGGCCTTTGAGGCCACAGTTTTATCAGGATTAAACTATTTTGTTAGCATTATTTATTTCTCTGCGTTTGAGTGGACTATTTCCATTTCTTGATGAAGTCTGAAACAGAACAAACATCTCTCGGTGTGCAGATTACTTGGTGAGAGCTTGTGGAGATGTTGGGCTGGAGCAGAAACTGCTGCATGTTGTGTATTTTGGGGAGCACTGAGGTATTTGTTTAGACTGATGTGGCTGACAGCAGTATCTTCTTGTGCTAAGTGGCCACATCAAAGCACGCCTAGCTGATGGATTACATGAAAGAGGGAACAGAGGGCTGTTTCTGATTTCCAATATGGCCAGAATTTTTCTACAAATAGAAGTTTTTTTGTAAATTGATTTCTTTTCATATTGTGTTCTGCACATATTTGATTTGCGGTGTAAAAATCATATTAAATAAATTATGTTTGGCTTTTGTGAATTATACTTAATGTGTTTTTTCTCAGTTCCTTTCGTTTTCTTTTTAACCCCTGCTCACTATATTAGCCTACTTTTGCCAGGACAGTGGTTTTATATCCTTTCCTGACTGATGCACTCACATCAGCATGTACAGAAATGGGCAAAACTGCAAGCTGTTAAAACTTCATCTGATTTCATTGGCCTTGGCGTGATTGCCTGGGTGAAAACATTTTTTAAAGCCAGTGGTCTAGCCAAGAGATAACATAAAATTTGCAATCAGCACGTCACTCACATGTAAGAGCGGCAAGGAGAAATTTGTAGTGATGTTAACTGGGATTTGATTAAGAGAACCACCTGAGAGATTGTGATTCCTTAAACGCGGTTGACTTTGTAACACGATAGAGCGCCCGTGCTGCCAGCTTCTGTCAAAAACCATTCACAGGCCTGACGCAGCAGGAGTCATGTTTTCAGACAGAGTGCTGTGACGGTCATCTGCATTTCACACGTTTTTCATTTGCAGTTCAGCTGCCAGCGCGATGTTGCCCAACTGTTGTGGCTAGAGTTGTTGTTGATGGACTCTCCGCTTTTAGAGATCTTCTTATATTACACCACAAGTATTAGCCGCAATATCATTCAGCTTGTCACATCCTCTCTCTGCTTTGCTCTATATTCTCTCCATTTGCACATGTATTAATGTTGTACGCATTCAGAACGCACACACTTAACACACATACACACACACACAGAGTAATGAGCCGGCATTCCTGACGGCTCTGTTCAAGCAGCCAGACTGTCCAGATGCCTCTCTGGTCTCAACTCACAGCACTACCTTTGATGACTCCATTAAGAGGCTCAATTTTATGCAGTGTGTGTGCAGCAGGGTTAGGGGTGAGGTGTGTGTGTGTATGTGCCTTCTCCTAAAGCACGTGGTGTCTATATGGCAGCAGCCCTGGATGTTATCTGTCACAGATGCTATTCTCCATCTCCCACTGCTTTACTGGCCATGAATTCAGCCTGTTCACAGGCACCAAAATGACACTTTCTGCATTCTGCTTCATCTGGACATTTTACAGCATCGCTGCAGGTAGAACGAGTCTCGTAAAAATACACTATACAGCAGTTGTGGCATTTCAATCTCTCAAAGAAGTTTTCAAAGGAAAGGAAACAAAAAAAAATTGCTTCACATCTACAGATGGTGAAAATCTGAAACTCGATGACATTCAAGGTGATGCTGCATCCTGCAGCAACTGCGTACATCACTATTTGTGGCGGGATTTCTGAATTTATGTTTCAGGTCTATGAAGTTCTGACTGGACTCTGAATGAAAGTAGTTAATGTGAATTTCTGTGTATGGAGGCGACAGCAGATTTGGAAACAAACAGTAATAGATTGGCAGTAATTTTTATGATTTATAGCAGTTTAACAGTACAACACATGGCATAGTATAACTGGCAACTTGACTTAATTGATTTAATTGCAAACTGATGGCAGGTTGACTCAGACTGATTTATGTCTTATTGCCATCTCGAGGCGCTTTGAAGACCCCCAATAATTGTGTTCATGCTACGGTCTCCAACTACTGCTTTTCCTAATATGACTGTTTGTGACTGAATTGATTCTGGGTTATCTTATTAATAAAATTATAGTTTTCCTCCAGTTTTTGGCCATTTGTGCAATTTTATGATTTCAGCCTCTTGACATGAGTTTGTTGCTTATACTTATTTTCATAAATGACATTAGCAACTTTCCATTGCTGTGATTTGTTATTTAAATAACAATAATGTGTTTGCTGCTACAGCATCACTGAGATGACTTTGGCAATGTGTTTGCACTGATGCTGTCAGTTCTTCCATATTAATAATATTAAACTCCAGAGGTGTGGACTTGCGTCATTAATTTTATGACTTTAGACTTGACTTGAAAAAATGTTATAAGACTTTTACACTATTGACTTGGGACTTGAAAAGACTTGATATTTTACCACTGTTATTATCATAGCTGGACTGGCCCGGTG
Source organism: Pelvicachromis taeniatus (assembly GCA_015108175.1). Classification (NCBI taxonomy): domain Eukaryota; kingdom Metazoa; phylum Chordata; class Actinopteri; order Cichliformes; family Cichlidae; genus Pelvicachromis; species Pelvicachromis taeniatus. The sequence continues at coordinate 719 of VURO01003480.1, read as the reverse complement.
TGCCCGAAGGCAATTTTTTGTTTTTATGGGCCGATGGATTTTATTTTTTTTTGTAAGGGTATAAACAATGAAAGGTGTTGGATTGGCCAATTGGTCGTGATCGACTCTGGGCTGGACCAATTACAGCAGAGGAGCACCCTCCCAATTGCTTAGCAATCTTATAGACAAACAAAAGAAAATGGAGAACAAAAAAAGGAAAGGAGGTGCAGAAAAAATTAGGGCCAAAAAGAAACAAGCCCTTCAGGCAGACGCTGCCAAATGTGTAAAAATAACAGAATTGTTTGGTGGTGGCTATGGCGGAGCTTCCACAGATTTAGCAACATCAGCAAGTGGTGGAGGCCAGCAGGTGGATGAGGGAAAGGGGAGGCAGGAGGAGGAGAGACCCGAGGCGGCCGCCAGTCCGAGTGGCAGGGGAACTGAACTTCAAGTAAGAAGTTATGAACTGCAGTCTATCTGGGTCAGATATAAACCAAGTTTAGTTGTAGTTTATTTTCGTTGTGCTGACTTTTTACAGTCGCTTACAATAACTCGTACTGCGTACTAGCTAGCATGACGGAGTTTCTATACTGCTGGGCGGGTGCTATGATGTTACTAACAGTGAATTTTATTTTATGCTTAAGGTTAGTTTCTCAAACTCCTCAAACTCTTAACAGATTGTGCCAATCCTTACATGTTGCACCAGGCTGACTTATCATCAGGAGTGGGGAAGTCTGTGACAG
>VURO01003479.1:27955-37961 GCA_015108175.1 Pelvicachromis taeniatus | reverse complement strand
GATGACGCAGCAACATTTACGTGCAAAAAACCTTAAACGACAAAAACACAGGAAACAAACGTTTGATTAAAGTGATCGAATGAGAGAAACATAAAATCTAACACGCATTGAAAACATTTTTTTTTTTAAAGATTACAGAGCACTTTGTGTGAACAGAAGAAAAAGAAAAAACAGAGAAAAAAAAACAACCACACACGTTAAAATGAAGGCAACACCAGCCTGCCGAATAAAAGGAGGCCGTGAGAAATACAGAAATTAGATGAAGATGACAAAGGGCGAGGATTCAAAAATGGTTCAAAGAGAGAAAGGTAGAAGACAACTATATACACTCATATGTACATCATACAGGATATGAAAAAGAGCACGATGTCCTAAAGCTAGACCCGAAAATGGCCGTACACAAACCGCCGTGGCACCCAATAAATAGGAAACAAAGCGCTCGTAGCGGACGGCGTCCTGTCCTCTGATTCAACAAGCATCTGGAGTGCTCCCCAGGTCGACACAAATAAATAAAATGGATGGATGCAGTTGCGCTTGCCTCGAGTTTTCGAGACAATTGCGCCCAAACCGCGTACACAGGGAGGAGAATCGATTCTGACAGACTTGCAGTGTGTCAGGGCAGTTACCACATCGTATGAAACGCTGCCACAACAAACAGGCAACACTTTAAGGGAATGTACACGGGCAAATAGAAGGTGCCCCCCACCCTCCCCAATTACTTGTCCCTTATTGTTATTGAATATGTACAATAATTTTGTCCCATCCTCTGATAAGAATTAGCCTATAAATGTCATCCACGTGTTATGGCGTAATATAAATACAGCAGAGTGATTCAAAACAGGTCGTGGGGACAGGTAAAAAGACACAATAAGTGACTCAGCCTCTAGAGGCACTGCGACTCCTCCGCTCGGACCTCAGAAAAGGGGGTCGGAGAGGCAAACGGTGTCAGGGGGTGACACCACGCTCACGTTGGCCTCAAAACAACTAAGCCGAGTAAAGACGAGTTTGGCGAGTTTTTGCTTCAAAACCGTCCCAAAGCACCTGCACAGCGGCGACCAAAAAACGAGAGCAAAGGGGGATATGAAAATATACAACTCTCAGCTGGTGATGGGTCTGGTTTCAACAGGTCCGGTTTCAGAATCACTGCAGTCCACTCTGAAGTTAGCCAGCGCGGCTTTGGTACACGGACATCCGTGTGCGGCTGCGCTCTACGAGGGCTTTTTGTATAATGTGATGCAAAAACCCCCACAAAAAAAACATTACCTCCCAATGAAATCCAGGAAAGACAATGTGTCAGAGGTTTTAAAGACAACTTATAAATATCAGGCAGTCCCAGACCACCCAGCTACTGCTACACAACTGTCCTATTAAATAGAAATGGGAGATCTTCAGTACGTACACTGAAGGCCATTTAAAAAGGACCAAATATTGCCGTCACCCTTGACATTCCTGCAGAGCTCCCAAAATGTCATCATCGGGGAGGTGATGGGGAGGGAGGTGGGCATCTCCTTATGTTTTATATAGAAAGACACAATATATGAAAGCACAGATGTCTGGAAAAATATGTTAATTCAAGTTGATAAAAACCTTTGTTGTTTTCTTTTTCTCCTTTTCGTGAGCTGTACATGAGGAGTAGGCACAGTCTTCTTTTCTCTGAGGTAGCACCTCATTTTCCCAGTGAAAGAGTGGAAAAGGCCGGAATCTGATCCTGAAAACTGACAGCAAAGAGAGAGCGAGGACTCGATAACAGTTGACCGCGTCCGTCGGGAGAGCTACATCGTGGATCGGATCAAAGACGGACTTGGAAGGCGAGCTGCTGTGTCCAGCCTTCGGTTCCACGAGGGGCAAACGCCAGGGGAGAGGCTCAGAGGGGACAGAGCCTTCCTCAATTTGGGATTTTATTATGAGGTGCACACGCAGAGGTTTGAGAGGAAAAAAAGAGTGATTATTAAAACTGAGAGACTACGTATGAAAGGACGGGGCAAAGGATAAAGACAGAGAGAACAGGGTCCCAGTATTTCAGTACATCGGGTCCTCTCGTTCTCTGATGCTGTTTGTAAAAAACAAACAAACAAACAAACAAACAAACAAACAAGGGCCTTCAAGGTAAGAGGGGTGATGAGTTTCACAAAGTTCCTTCCCAGTGACTGTGTCACTTCGCGAAGTCGGTGATGAAGCTGATGAAGGCTCCTCCTCATACGCAAGAGTCTAATCAGAGGGGGTGATCCTCAGGCCGGGTGATGGTAGGATTCCTGGTCTAACGATGGCGTTGATGGAGATGATGTCGGTGCGAAGTGTGTGCGAGTTTGTGTGCAGTGTGTGTACGTGCTTGTGTGTCGGCATGTAAAAGGGTTGACGAAAGCTTCGCCTATCACCATGCTTCAGTGTACCGAACATCAACGTCCTTCAGGTTAGGCAGTTTGGCCTGGAGAGGAACACAAACAATATACACTTCAATTCAGTTCAGTTTAAATCAATCCAGTTTTATTTAAATAGCAACAAATTCAAACAGCAGTTGCCTCCAGGAGCTTTATATTGTAAGACAAAGACCCAATAATACAAAAAAAAAACCCAACAACAATCAAATGACCCACTAAGCGCTTGGCAACAGCGGGAAGAAAAAACTCCCTTTTAACAGGAAGAAACCTCGAGCAGAACCAGGCTCAGCGTGGGATTTCATTCATAACTGTGCGTAAAAATTCAGTGGATGGTATACAACAACTTAAGAAAAAAAAACGAAAAAAAAAACCTAACCAAACCACCAAACAACTGTTGGAGATGCACTGATGCACTCATGAAAAACACCAGCAGAGGACAGTCTTTACTGGTGATAAGTGTAGCTGACCTTAATGTTTCCATGTTTCACAGCTCTCTAAGTAGTACACCAACTATTTTAACAATTAGTAAACTGTTGGCCAATATTTTAGGGTTAGTCCCTGTGATAAAGGTGAGCCAGCACCATAGATAAGGCTGCGTTTAAGCTCCCTAGCATGCACAACAATAACACAAGCCCAAGCATGTCTGAGAGCGAGAGCAACATGTACCTAAAAACTGAGCTACCTAAACACCCTCCAAGGCCTCACTGGCTAACTATGCACGAAAACAACTAAAGGTGAAAACAACTTGTTTCACGACTTGGGACAAAAACACACTGCTGAGTACAGCCAGGCTATGAAGTCACACAAGGAAGACATGCTAGCAGCTGGTGATGTGCCACCAAAAGTAAACAAATGACCCCACCGAGCATTGTTAGAGTGCTTGCTAGCTGCACTCCATGTGAGGGGAAGAATAAACAGTGGATGGAAATTTCTGGAGCGGTTACATAGTGGAAAAGCAGAGCTTTAAGCAGATGGTTTAAAAGCTCACCCAAGACACAAAATCCCACAGAGGAAACATTTCTCAGATTCAGTTTTATTATGTGACAATACTGCGTCGACTCCTGAAGAGTTGGGAGTATCATCTTCAGGAGGAAACTCCATCAAGGGATTGTGCAACCTTATGTTAAATGATTAAATTGACTTTAGCTGTCAGTAAAAAGATATACAACTAACACTGGCTCTGCACCGTTTTAGCCATCATGGGGTCAGGTATTGGTGGCTTTGTCAAAACCATTTATTTTCACTGTATTAAAAAAAAAAATCATTCAAAATGTATCTGTGTAGACACCAGATATAAGACCTCTCTTCAAAGCAATAAAGGATCCTCATAGGATCCTAAATCCTATGAGCAAGCAATAAAGTGCTTGCTCATAGGGGGTCATATGATTGTTGGGTTATTCACTGTATGTATTATTGTAGGGTCTACCTTACAATGTAAAGCGCCTTGAGGCAACTGTTGTTGTGATTTGGCGCTATATAAATAAAAAGTAATTGAATTGAATCCTGAGGCATGTTTTCCCTCCCATTCATTTAGCATTAGGTGCCTCGCAGAAACACAACTGCATGGAAACCCTTTAAGACTGACAATTACCTTGAGGTCCTCGTATGTGTCCGCTGTGAGCTTGGTGCTGTTCATATTCAGGCTGCACAGACTCTTCATGGCTGAAACAGGCAGACATTTGCACTTAGAATTGGACACACACACACACACGCACACACACGCGTGTGTATTTATATCCTCGTGGGGACATCTCATTGACATAATGCTTTTCCTAGCCACTTACCCTAAACATCAAAAATGGCTAACCCTGACCCTTACCCTAAACCTAACCATAACCTAATTGTAACCCTGACCTTAAAAACACATTTTGAGTCTCAAAAATGGCTTCAAACTCGTGGGGACTGGGGTTTTGGTCCCCACGAGGGCTGTCATTCACCATGGGTATAGTAAACTTCCAATTTTTGGTCTCCACGAAGATGTTAATACTGTCCACACACACACACACACACACACACACACACACACACACACACACAGAGCAAGATTTCTTACAACTGAGTGCCAGGAGACCAGCATCAGTGACGGGGGTCTCACACAGGTTCAGAACCTGAAGGCAGGCCAGATGCTCGGATAACAACCTCAGTCCTGCATCCCCAAACTGAAGCATGGAACAAAGCAAGGAACAGGCAGCTGTTAGGCATCTGTAGGCTCATATATAGTCATTATTTCTTTGTGCGGCTGTTTGTGTTGGGCCTGTTTACCTGTGTGGACCAGAGGTTGAGCTGTTTGAGTGAAGGCAGCTTGATGAGCTGCTCAGCACAGGCACTGGTGACATTGGTGAAAGCCAGGCTCAGGTTCTCCAAGTTCCCAAAAGAACCTGAACTGAGCAGGCGGGCCAGGTCGGCATCCTAGAGAGGTAACGACAGGTTATGGTAAGAGTCAAATCCAGTGTGTTTCTTCCTTTCCACGACAGTGTGTCTGTGTCAGCAGTGTGATCTCACCGTGGACTTGGAGGGCAGAGTCAGCCGGGTAGGGCCTCCTTTTCTTTGCTGAGGAGAAAATAGAAAGAAAGAAAGATGGCGTCTGAGCTTAAGGCCTTGCAGGAATCTTTTCTAACAGTAGATGGCACATGTGAGCAGCTGCAGGCATTTCCCACTGAGGCATGTCTCTGATCACCTAATGTTAATTTCAGTAATAAGATGCGTTAAAAATGCTTCAGGTTCTGCTTCAGTTAGAACCAGTAATAAAAACTTATCTTCCTACGTGACATAAATGTGGTGTTTTTGGGTCAAGATTTTGACCTGAACCGATATGAAGACAAGAACTGCCAATTCACTGATGAAAATCATCAATTGGGAGACAAATTATTACATTTTAAATCTCAAATGCCAAGAAATTCAACACACTTTGTTTTAGCCGTTTTCTCTCTCCTTCAGTCAGGTGAACACACAAACTCTCTTTATATCCATTTTTATTCAAATATCTAACATTGCATTTGAAGTTTATTAAGCGATAACGGTGTTCCGTTGTATTGGTGTGATAAAGAAAACAGCTGGTTACTGGGAAGGACTTTTAAATAGGAGCTATGGAATATAGACATGTTTATTTGAATTGCAAATAAATTTAGTCTCCATATCAGTGTAAATGACGTATGTTAAGCAAATATTATATAGATGTGTTGTCTCGTCGCTTGTTTTAACAGAACTATGACAGCAGTAACAACATGCAGGTGTTTTTTTATATATAAAGTTGCTATTTTACAGATTTAGACTATTTTGCTTCCATTACGTACAGTCTTTTTCAGATTTCAGATGAATTTTAATACAAAATGTGTGCTATGTAAATCATCTCAGGAACATTAGTTACATTTATATCAAATATAATCTAAAAAACACAAACTTTTATAATTGCGTACGCTTGACGCTAGTTTCAGAGCTCGTGCAAGTAATCAGTGTTTACCAAACGTTCCAGTTTTAATCAGGAGTCGAAACTTTATGGTGAATTCGACGAGGTGTGTGAAAACTATGCATCATGAGCACACTGGCAGTTTCACACGCATGTATTTTCTGCAGAGTCTAGCAAACAAACTGCATCAGTATTATTATCAGTTTCGCCTAGCATCTGTCTCTACTCCTGCTGATGGTTCGGAAGGAAAAAAAAACTACAAGCTTCAAAGATTTAAACAGCAGTATTTTACGTCCAAACGGGCTCATACAGGTGATATTTGACATGTGAATATGTATAAATGCACCTTCGTGTCTTTTTTACCTAATGTGTGCATGACCTCTCAGACTGTCAACAACCATCACCAGTGTATTAGAATTGCAGGCTGACAATTATCTACAACCAGGTCACATGTGTTACTGACGACACTTGAATTTGCAGTAATGAGAAGCTGGTGACTTCATTTTTCCTTGTGCACGCAGCAGCGTGTCGACTGCAGGCCTCGGCGCTCATAGTAAATAATGAGAGTGAGCGGTGGAGTGGTAACTCACCAGCTCTTTGAGCTCTCGCTGTCGGTCGCAGAGCTGCTCGTACATGCGGAGCCCCACCTGGGTGCTCTCCAGAGTGGAGATGATCTGCAGCTGGGTGTCCTTATTTTCAATGATGTTGTACTCCAGCATCAGACACAGGATCTGGAAACATATCACACATGCACAAGTTAAAGCTACTGATACACTGTACTTGTTTCTGAACCACCATGAAACAAACACGCAGTTTAAAGTAAATACAGATGGTAGTGCAACCAAATGTGCAATAACAACAATCTAATGTTGGTAAATGGACTGGTTCTTATTTAGTGCTTTTCTACTCATCCTGCCTCATTCACAAATTCACACAAGTACTTTTTTCCATGTCTAAGACTCACATTCACCCTCTGATTAATGCATTGAGAGCAGCTCAGGGTTCAGCATGCTGTCCAAGGACACTTTGGCATGCAGACTGAAGCAGCCAGTGATCAAACCACAGATCAGTCGATGACCTAAGCTACCTCCTGAGCTACAGCCATGCCAAATAGTAATAATAAACTCCCAAACTGCACATGGGTGGACTAAATAAAGACTAAGATAAGAATAAAATGACCAAAATGCCATGCAAAACTACCACAAAGAGCCAAAATGTCCAAAATAAGACACTAAGACATGAAATGATCAGAAAGAGAAAAGGTGTGAGAAAAAGGAAGAAAAACAAGACAATACAGCAACGAATACTAATTAAAAATAAGAAATGATTAAAATGAGACCTGAAACCTCTACATAAAGAGGTAAAGTGAGCAAGAAAATGACCGTAAGGCGAGGCTGAGGAGCAACACACCAAATGTGATGCAGAAGTGATAAAAACCAAAATAAAATATGTACACAAACTGCTGCGGTGATACCAACGAAAACAAAGAGATACAAAATGGCCTCAGAGACACATGAAGTAAGGAAATATGGTCAAAATGACATGACCAGAATGACCAAAACGAGAAAACATACAACCAGAAAGTGATAAGTTACAGAGATGTGAAGCGAAAAGACCAAAAAGAGACACAAAATTATCAAAATGAGACGGAAGGTTACAATAAAAAACCCGAGACGCCATACAGGCACAGAGTAGTGTAGAAATACCCTACAGTGACCCAAAGAATCCACAAAAAGACACAAAACTGCAAAATGTGTATATATTTAGGAGAGCAGAACGTAGTTCATGGTTATAAGGTAGAAAGATTGAAATTCATGCACCTCCACCATGGTTTGGTTTCCACGGAGGGCCAGCAGCATGCAGGGGCCCAGCTTATTCTCAGCCAGAGAGAGGAGGAACTTTTTGGTCTTATAGCAGGAGCCCATCAAGATGTGAACCTGGAGGACACAAGGGAGAGCAGGAGGTTACTGTACAGTTCAGGATGACTGTGTCGATGTTTATGTGTGCACGTGTGCGTTCATACACTCACCATACTGGCAAAGAGCTCTCCATCGTCATCACAGGCCACGCCTCCTGGACTATAGAGCTGGAACCAGCCATCTTTCCCTGAACGCACGCTGAGCAGGCAGGAGTGGACCTGGAAAGCACACGTACTGGGGTGAATCTCCTTTCTTAAGCGTTAAGCAGAGTTCAACCTGAACACACACACGCACGTGCGCACACATTCACACACACACACCTCCTGTCGAGGGTCCTCTGCAAACCTCTGAATGACATACTTCAGCTCCCTGTTTAGAGACAGACACAGACACAAAGGTCAGGTTGTTTGAAAGCTCGAGTTCTCCTCATTTATCAGCAGCATGTCTCGGTCACTTACTTTGTGAATTTGGCATGTGCAAGAGCCCTGCAGGGAAGACAGACATACGTGAGATGTTACAGCCTTAAATACATGAACGCATTTTTAAATTCAGCATGACTCTGATCTGATCTTTATGGCACATCCGTGCCTTTCTGGAAGGTGCCTCAACATCACGTCTGCGCTTTCTCTAACGGTGATGTAAAGCTGATGACAGAGGGGCATGGTGTTACTTCGTGTTGGTGGATACAGTCCACATGCAGAGGGAGTGCAGAGCTCATTATGACATTTACAGCATGTGTACGCATGACTTCTATGAACTGTTTGTTACTCAGATCAGCAATTCCCAAATGGCGTGCCGAGACACCCTGGCGAGCTGGTAGATCAATCCAGGGATTCTGTGACAACCGTGCATTTTTATTACAATACACAACTGCACAGAAAGCTATGAATGGATTATTTTACTCTGTGGGTGCTTTACATGCACTCATTTCCTCTGTAAAAATACGCCAAAGGCTCTGATCTGCAGATCGGATCACATTCATGTGAGGAGCAAATGACAACCAGAGACCATCTGTAAAAGATGGGTCATAGCTACTGAATGTCTTGACAGCATTAAACATCCAGTTTCCACCTTATTCACCAGATTTCACAGAGAATGCCTTGTTCTCATCTAAGTAATGTCTGTGACTGTCAGGCTGCCAAAAACATTCACTTGGGCTCAAGGATGAATGATTAGATTTTGGTGGTCAAAGATAAAGGTCGCCGTGACCTCACAAAGCATGTTTTGGCTGGAACTGAAGAATTTAGATGCTGGTTACTGAAAAATGTCAAGTGGAAAGAAGTGTCACTGCTTAACCAAACAGCTTCTGTTTCATTTGCCTATGACAGAGCCTTTGGCTGGCAGATCGCAGTGTTTCCAGTTTTGCAGTCGTGAGAGGACAACTTAAAAACAAAGCAAGAAGGCCCCACAGCGAAGCAGAATATTAAGAGTTTAAATATCATGGAAAAAGAATTATTTAAAAATGCTTCATATAGCTATTAAAAAAAAAACATCTTTATTCATGGCATTATTCATGTAGTATGGGATGATAATTATGGAATCATTAATGTGTGACTAACAACTTGTAATGTGTTAATTAGTCCTCTGCATGCATATGCTTCTCACTTTGTATGAGATGACTCAGTTTGTCCAAAGCTAAAGGGTTCTGGGGAATATTGTTGCTTTTCCTAATGACGCCTGAAGACATCAACCAGGTAACAGTGGCGCAGGTGGGTTCCCGAGTTAAAGAAACAACAAGTTGTTGTCTAGTCGGCGTTAATGAAGCTTGTGATCAGGCAGCCAATTAGAAAGACAGCTCTGGGCTACTTATGCCTAACAACAGTGGGCTCACTGGGAGTAGGAATCTGCGCCCCCGCCCCCCGCCAGTCCGTGATCCTTTGGGAAGCACGGTAATGTAGTTCACCACGTCAGCAGTGATGGGAGCTGGGGTAAACGCTTCGGGGTCTGCGGGGATTAGCTTGTTTTTGGAACCAGGCTCGAGTGGCCACAACAGGAACTGCAGCTTTTGTAGGGCTTCCGCACGCTTCACTGTTCAGTCCCAGACGCACACGTTTGGGTTTAATTGGCTTTCCCACAGCAGGAAGCCCCAAATTCTCTGCTGTGTGGAGCCGTGAAGTGGCCTCCATGTACAGCTCACGCTGAACACAAGGACCAAGGACCGGCTGCTTTTTGTTCCTCCAACATTTATTATCCAGCACTTTAACTCATATAATTATTTTTGGATAGTTTGACACATTTAAAAAAATATATATATATATATATATATATATTTTTTTTTTTTTTTTTGTTTTTTTTTTTTTAAT
>VURO01003477.1:2494-25738 GCA_015108175.1 Pelvicachromis taeniatus | reverse complement strand
CCCACCCCACCCCCCACAACACCCCCACACACACACACACACACACACGCCCACGCACACACACACACCCACACACACACACACACACACACACACACACACACACACACACACACGTCTAGACAGACCATCTGACCAGTCCACATGTATACTGTATACACCAAAGCACACACACAAACACGCAGATGGCCAGACGGAGCATGTGGTCGCTGCAAAAACACCTAAAAATATTGAATGTCAGATAGATAGACTCAGCTTCAGCCTGCTGGACACTGAACTCGGTTCAGCCACACTCCTCTGCAGGTAAACAGGTCTCAGACCAGCCTGAACATGTGGTGACTCAGGCACAGATTTATTATAGTAGCAGTCTGACATGTGCAGCAGTAAAAGCAGCAAAGGAGGAACAACTAATAACATCTGATTTTCACTGTTTGTACGCTGGTGTGAGAAAGAGGCTCAACAAGATTTTATTCCCCAGATATTGACTTGCAGGAACAATAAACTCCTCCCCCCTGCAGCTTTGTGGACAAACCACACGGGAAAAGTTCTGATATGTTTGGTAGTTCCTCCTCCAAAGTGAGATCACAGGTATAGTGTGGGGCTTGGAATACAATAAAGCTGAAGGTCATGAAACTTGATAAAGTGGAGGTCTTAGATCTTAACTGCAGTGCATCATAACACATCTCAGTTTCTTTTAGTCATTGTGGAGTGTGGAAGCCAAGCTGCTGGTTTATCAGTTGATCTACTCTCACATATGTCCATGAGATTTGGGTGGTAACTCCAAAGGGTTCCTGGAGATCAGCCTAAAGATCTGGATGGATCTCAGAGCAGAGCTTTCACTCCTGCACATCAAAGGTGGGCATGTGACTAGGCAGGTGTCTTGGCCATGTTCTTTCAGGAGGTGGCCCTGGGGAATGTCCAGGACACAGGGGAGACATATCATCATTATATCTGGTTTATATATGGAGGTGTGAGAGGGAGGTCTCTGAAATGCATTCGGTTTGACGTTGTACTGATTGCCACAAAAGAAAAGTACCAAAGAGACACATTTGTCACTTTTTCTTCCAATCTCAAGCTGTTTTGAGACCAGCAGATTGCTCCATCATATCAATCTTTGCTCCCCATCACTGCTTCATGGTTTGCCTCTTGTTGGAGTGGTACATTCTTAACTCTGAAGACTCCAGTATTGTATGGTGATGGTAGTATGAAGCATACTCTGCCACAGTTAGCTTTTTGTGAACACAGTTTGCTTCAAAGCATTTTGTTTGTTGGGCAGCGTTCAGTGTTCGGCACAGAGAGTTTAATACGAGTGTCTGCCAGTGGAACGTGACAGAAACTGAGAGAAAGTATCAACACACTCAACTTTCACCAAATTTCACATCCAGCTGTCAGAGTTGGTGTGATGGTAATTTAACTCTCTTTCCCTCCCCTCATCTCTCTCTCTCTCCTGCCTCTTTTTCATTCAGCACTTCCTGTCTGTCTGGGACTGCCGCTGGCCACACGGCCCCGTGGGAAATCCAATGTTCGCTTGTAGCCAATCAGACTGATGGTATCTGACATCCCTGCCTGAGAATGCTGTGCTCGTCCACCGGTATACAGCCTATGTGTGTGTGTGTGTGGTGTGTGTGTGTCTGTCTGTCTGTCTGTCTGTCTGTCTGTCTGTCTGTCTGTCTGTCTGTCTGTCTGTCTGTCTGTCTGTCTGTCTGTCTGTCTTCAGATGGCTGACAGTTGAGTCTTTGATGATATTTGATGCCAGTAAAATTTACTCACCATCAGGATGGGCTCTCTTCAGCCTATTCTCCTTTGATGAGATTTAGTTCATATATATTTTGGCCGCATGTGTTTGCATCAAATTTCTTATAAATCTTTTCTTTAGTTACGTTTAGTTATTTCTGAGATTTTTGTTTATTTTAATGTTTGAAAACAATCCAGTTATTCCTAAATATTTAAAGCACTGAACATTCTGCAACTTTTACAACAATTTCAAGGACAGCAAAATGAATGGATGATGGATGAATGGATGATGAATGGATGGATTTGTTTGATGAACAGGTTTGGACACATTCAGCATCAAACATCTGATGTGATGTGATGTCATTTGCTATTTCTTCCATAGCCTTAGTAAATATAAATGCTCAGTGCTGTTGCTGCTGAGTATATACATAAATGGCAGTATCATCTGCATACATTAGGACATTGTCTCCTGGGTGGCACATCATTAGCTGTATTAAATTTTTAAAGATTTTATTTAATCCTGTGAGTCATCATTAGTGATGACCCAAACTTTGTCCTTAACCAGGTGACAAAGAAAGCAGTAATTTAAATGAACTCTTATTGGAAATATATTTCAAATTCAAATATTCATTGACAATAAAGCAAAAAAAATAAAAAGCAATAAAGTTAGGCCAGAGGCTCACTGAGAGTAGGCATTTCCTGGGTCTGGTAGATTCCCCTGATTTTTTGAGAGAGGTTGACAACCAGAGAAAAACAGACAGAGGGTCTACCTCAGAAACGAGGACAAACAAATAAGCTTCCCAAATACACATTTATAGACCAGAAGGACTGAGGTCTGATTGAGTTCTGCTCCAGCTCCTGAAATAGCTCACATAAAGTTTCTCCAATTAAATTCTTTCCAAAAAATGACATTCCTCTTGTCCAAATCATAGCGTTAGGGTTCTGGCTGAGGTTCAACCTCAGTGAGTTAAACTAGTTATTTTCTGTTGTGTTCATAAGTTTTCTGCAGTACATGAGCTGGAAAGTTGAGAGTGGGCGAACAGCTTCAGACTGGTGAAATCAGCAGTCTTCAGTCTAAATGTTGACAATACAAATGTACCATTTACCTATCGATGGATCCTCAGTGGAGTTTGTCCAGAACATCAAACTCCTTGATGTTCACCTGACAAAGAATCTCGCTTGGTCCCTCGACACCATCTTCCCTGGCAAAAAGTCTCAGCAGCATCAGCACCATCTCCCACCATTCATCTTTAGCATTCTACAGGGGGCCCCGGAGAGCATCCTGAGCAGCTACATCCCTATCTATGGAAACTGCACTGTATCAGATCGGAAATCCCTGCAGCGGTTAGTGAAGACAACTGAGAGAATCATCAAAGTTTCTCTTCCCTCCTCAAGGACATTTTCCACATTTGCAGCCACAAAGCCACCAGCATTATGCATGATCCTTCACACAGGCTCTTTACTTTCCTGCCATCTGGTAAGCAGGCCCGGAGCATTTGGGCCCTCGCTGCCAGACTGTGCAACAGATTCTTCCCCCAAGTCATCAGACAGCTTAATACACCAGGTCTGCACTGCAAACACAACTGCACATGAAGGTGAGCACTCGACATCTTACAGCTGAACAACACACACACACACACACACACACACACACACACACACACACACACACACACACACACACACACACACACACACACACACACACACACACACACACACACTCGTAGTTACCAGATTCAGCTTAGTTTATTGTGCTCTGGGGCTTTTATTGCTGCCAGTGGTATAAGAGGATGGCATAATGATCTGATGGTCTCCCTCCAAATTCTTCAACTTCACCTCAAATCAACAGAATTGAAACCTGGACTCTGTGTTCCAGCAGGACAACGATCCCAAACACATCAGACCTGGTTTTGGATAAAGCTAACATTAACATTCTGAAATGGTCTTCCCAAGCCCGACCTCAGGCTACTGAAATGTTGTGGACAATGCTTAAAGGGTTATGGTTTGTGCTGGGTAATCAGCCAATTTAAATCAATTCAAGTCAATTCTGCCAAGAAAAGTGGTCCAAACATCAGCCGGGGTTATGCCCAAATCCGAAATGAATTCAAACTTCTGCTCCCAGTTCTTGTTTATTGAAGTCATTATTAAAGATGTCTGCTTTACAATGATTCCACGCTGGACAATCAAAAGTTCAGAGAAATCATTAAAAGCCCCAAACGACCAATGATGTGAGTGTAATCACCTCCATGGGGTGAAATAGGAACGTCATAATGCAGCATAAACACTCAGTAAGAGAATATTTCTGCTGAGGATGAAAATTGTGCGTCTTGAACCATCTGTGTTTTTGATTTATGGTGGGAACCCACCCTCAGCTTCCCCCTCTTCCTCCCTCGGTCCTCATCTGTCTGCCCTGCAGAGACGTTTTTCAGTGTCTTTCTCCTTTTAAACGTCAATGCAAAGACCCATAAAACATCTGCCCAAACGCGCACACACACACACTGGCTTCAGCCTGCTAATCTTTCTATCAGGCTCCTGGGGTTTGTGGGGTCAAGGTTTTCTGTGTCTCTGCAGGAAATCCAGGTGAAATTTACAGTTTTCAGACTGAGCTGTGGCTCTCCTGCGGTGGAGGGGAAGCCCTGCAGTGTCTCAGTGTGTTACTCCAAGAATTTTTCAGACTGAGTTTCAGACTGAACCCGGAACAGGAACAGGTTTTCTTTTACAGTAAAAAAACAACGGTTTCAACTCTGACATCTGACCCTCAGCATTCTGGAGGTTTTGGAATTAATGAGTAATAATCAATGAACCATCAGTTTTATTATCAGTAGTTATCAGACTACAACGGTTGGTCAGAATATTTACAATCCCTCTGTTTACTGTTTCCAGCTGGTGATGATTAGACTACACAGAATAAAAGTTTTGATATCAGAGATGGAGCTGCGCTGCTGCCTGTTCTCATTTTAACTAAACCACCTGGTATTATTCTTTTTTGCCACGCTGTCTTCTTCTGAACCAATATTTTTATATTAGTGCCAAACTAACGTGCTAATATTTGACATGCATGGCTGTGATCTACAGTGTAATTTAACTGTAATAATAAGGAAAAGCTTCATCTTGAGCTGAATGTTTTACTGATATCATTATTAATCCTTTGCTCTGAGCTTTGGATTTGATGGCTTCATTATTCCCTCTCAGCCATAATGAGGATCATAGGACCAGTAATTCATACTTTTATACAGAACAAAGACTGATAATAAAGGATAAAAATGAAGTGGTTAATAAAAACTGCAAACACAGAGCTAATGATGAGCGGACAGAGGCAGGAAATGAAATGAGAGGAAGGACAGAGTTGGGAGAACGAATGGAGTGGAGGGAAGGACGATGAAAGGATGGATGAGGAAGAGACGGATGATTGGATGTGAACTCTATGACTCAAACACTCACACACCACAATAGCAGCTCATTAAATGAAGCTTGTTTGACGTCAGTTTGCCTGCACACGAGGAAATGTGCACCGTGTTCTCGCCTTCACCTGTTATCTCAGGATTCTGCCAATCAAGCAGCGCTACCTGACTTCCCGAGTCATCGCCGTTTTAACGACTCTCACTCACGATGTCCGTGTCTGTGCTGAGAAACAATGATTATAATCATGTTCAGTTGTAATGCTGGTACGCACGGTGAGTCATCAACTCTCCTCCACCGGGTGACAGTGAGGGACGAGCTCTGATGACAGCCTGAACAAGGCTCGAGGGAACACGGCGGTCTGGGTCACCGAGTTCATCCCTGTGGAGGCGCTCACAGCACCGCGCTCTAACAAAACTTTAAAGTGTCCACGCTGCTCGCTCCCATCTGAGCGTCTTCAGCTCGGCCTCCACCCTCTCCGACCATCACAGCAGGTCTCACTCATCCTAACATCTGAGATCAACACGTTGAGACAACATTACTGAATATGTGGAATCCCAGCTTAGATCATTGAACGCCTCACGTAGACCTCTGAACCTGAGCGGTTGTATTAAAGCTGCACGTTCACATCACCACACCAGCTTGGACCTTTGATGTCCATCTGAGAGCATCGACTTCGGTTTGTGTTTTTTAAGGACACGATCATCGTTAAAGTGAAGCTATTATGTAAACTTGGCCTTTATGAAACAATGTCTCTCACTTATTGGATCACGATGTGGCACAAATGTTTGTGTGCGTCATCGTTGAAACACATTGATCTGAACATTTTTTCATCCTCCTCGTCTTTGTCCTGATCGCAGGGATAATTGTGTTCACACTGCGCTGCGTCAAACACCCGAATGCCCTCGATCTGCACAAGTCATCAGTGCTATTCTTACATACTGTCCTGTTCCTATGGTCACGGAGAACGAGCATGTCAGCAGCACGTGGAAGTCCAGGGACAATTTTTCACTGAGTAATTGGAGAACTCGTTAACCCTGAACTCCTCGGCTACACATCACTACAGATTTATCCTCCAGCTACTTGTACTACTTCTGCCACTACTGCTACCACTGCTGTACTGATTTCTACTGCGTAGCATGTATCATGACTACTTTCCACTCATCTCCTTACATGCTTATATGACATTTCCTTCTTCCTTTGTCAGTCTTTCAGTTTTATGGCTTCCTTTATTCTTGTTTCTTTCTTTTTTTAGGATTTCTTTTGTGTTTTTGTCTTCTAAAATATTTTCTATCAGTTTTCAGTCACCAGACGTGTGAACGTACTGTCTGTATGATGCTTTACTTTAGAAAGCTGTCATTAGTTTTACACTTTTTCTTTGCGCATAAGTCTGTGTAGGCTAATGAGTTACATCAGTTGTAAAGTGAGCTAGCTTACTTAATTCCATTTGCTGATAGCTCGTTACGTCGAGCTGAGTCAGCAGATCAGCCCTGAGGCTGAATGACTCACATGACCTCTTCTGATTCAGATGTCTTGTGATGGTCATTAGCTTGCTGTCGTCATTAGCTAATGGGTCCTTCCATAAATGCTGTGACCTGTTGTTGGTCACATTCAGTGTGCTGATCCTCGTTCAGCTGTTCATGACACTCACAGTCACATAAAGAACTGAAAAACTTAGAAGACCGTTACCTTTTCCACAGAAACATCAAATAAGAGCACCTCTACGAAAGCAGTTTTGGTGGTTTGCTGGTCCATTCAGGTGTATTAACACCGTGACACTATGTTCCCAGGTGTAAAGGATTCGAAACGTGGAACGTAGTGACAACAACGAGGCTCCTCAGCTGAATGTGGAATGAGTGGGTTTGGTGCGTCAGTCTTAATCACAGGACTCAAACTCAGGTAAGTGAGTTACCACACTGTAGTCTGTCTGTTTTCAGGGTCAGAGGTAGGTCCAGTGCTTTAAGCAGGTGAGTGTCTTTTAGTGAGAGCAGGCAGGTTTGCAGGGACAGCGCGTTTCCTGAGAGACACTCAGGGCAGAGGTAGCAACTGGTGGAGGTCCAATGCACCACCTGCAGAGCTCAGAGAGCTGAAGCAGATGTTTATCACAGCAACCTGAAAGAAAACTTAAAAACTAAGATGTGAAAAAAACATTTTTGGTAACTGAAATAAAATCAAAAAGTAGACTTTTGAACAAAAAAGTTAAAAACTTACTGAAATTATTTTGTGAATTTGAAAAAAATCTGTTGTTTTGGTCTGACTGACGACACTTTGAACGTCTGCGACACAGAGTCAGGTTTTTCATAAGGTCTGTTTTTAATGTAACACCTGCACCGAGGTCTGAAGCCTTAAACCCTGACACTGACACTAACCATCAATACAAACCCAAGCAACGGAAAAAGAAAGATAGAAACACAAAGTCTGGGAAAAGGTATTGCTCAGGTGTGTGTTCCTGCAGTAGCCACACCTGTTGTGTTCCTCCTGGTTTGGCTCAGAGCGAAGAACGGACGGAGGTCGTGAGAAAACTCACTTCAACCTTCAAAACACTTAGAAACCCACGACACCACTGTTGTGTGGTCACATGTAGGGTGAGGAGTGTGTGTAGCATTCAGGTTATATAAGTGTTCAGGTGTTTTTTAATCCAGAGGAAACTGAGAAGCTGAGCAGACGACCTGTGAAACTCTTGAGGCGCTACAGTGTGTGTGTGTGTGTGTGTGTGTGTGTGTGTGTGTGTGTGTGTGTGTGTGTGTGTGTGTGTGTGTGTGTGTGTGTGTGTGTGTGTTGCCCTGCGGAGTCATTTCCTCACAGTGGGAATCATCCTTTATTAAACGCTCTAATCCTATTTTGACGACTCTGCAGAGTAAAACGATAGCAGGCCAGGAAATTAAACAGACGACACAGCACACTGAGCCTGAGAGTGCACTCGTAAGTCTATCTCTGTGAGGACCCGTCGCATGTTTAGGCCATGTGAGGACATTTCACTGTGGGACACAGCTGCCAACATTTAGCTTTATGAAGACATGCTAGTTTTGTCAGAGGACGAGCTCCGAGGACGTCTCCTTCTGATAACGGCTGGTTGTAGCTATGATGTTTTCAGGAGTCATCCATTTGAGAAGCTTGAATATCTTTCCTACTTTACCTAAGTCTGTAACTTTGATGGAAGGCTGCCGCAGGATCAGCTCAGACTGAAGGTCGTGTGGGGCCTGTATATGTATGCTGAGGCGGCTGAGGTCCATCACTACAACATACAAGACGTGAGACAGTCTGAGAGTCGCACAAATACCAGTGTAAACCCAGAGAACTAGGAATGAGGAGATCTGCCAGCAGGCCTTCCAGCAGAGTGATGATGAACCAGTTGGAAAAACAGCGTCTGTTTCGCAGGTTTCTCCATCTTGGATCAGATTTTTGTGATTTTCCACCAACCATGAAGAGTAACTGAGGAAATCTACTGTGCGCATCCATGTAGTACCATGTAGTACTCAATGTACTCCTCACTGTATCACAGAGACAACAATCAGGACAGCTGGAGGTTATGTTACTTTCACATTTCATATGAAAACCTTGTGAACTGGTTTTGACCCCAGAGAAAGCTCTGTGTCTATCGTCTTCCATTCATTTCAACCTAACAACAGCGACTGATGCCGGTGCCACGGAAACACAGAGGCAGATGTTACCGTGACAGCAGCTTCCTGATAAAATTAAAAAGGTCTTTCTATCCACCTCCTCCAGCACAAACTCAGGAGGCGGAGCAAGGTCATCTGCTAATCAGAAGGTTGCTGGTTTGATCCCTGGCTGCTCCAGTCTGCATTCCAGAGTACCCTTGGGCAAGATACTGAACCCTGAGTTTTAGTTGTAGTAAACAGAGCTTTTGTATAAAAACCTGTCAGAGTTTTGTTCCTGTAAAAAGGGAGTTTTTCCTTCCCACTCTCTCTAAATGCTGCTCATAGAGGGCTGTCTGATTGTTCTCTCTAATATTGGTGCTATGTAAAAAAAAAAAAAAGCCAAACAATTAAACTGAACAGACAAACATCATTTTTATTATAATTATTATTGGTATTTTTATTATAAATCATTCTCCTTCTCAGGAAAAATCTAATCTTCATTGTGTATGTTGTGAAAATGTTGGATGAGCTGCACTCAGGAGATGTCTGAGGGAGCCGGAGGATTCCCTCTGAGCCGGCTTGATGGAGCTAACGCTGCTGCTCCACCTCTATCAGTCGGTTCATGGAGGTCAGCCTGTGGCCTGCAGCATCAGGAGATGATTTACAAAACACTGCATTGCTGTAAAAAACTCATAGAGTCATTCTGGTGTTGAATGTGCACAGGCAGCTCTGTGGCTGTGAGCGTTCCCCCGAGGAAAGAGTAGCAGCCTGATTATTATTATTGATTATTGATACCTGCATAGTTTTAATGCACAGCTGAGCATCTTCAGCTGTGCATTAATGCACCTCCAGCTGCTCCATGCGTGAGCTCTGCATGAACAAATATTGGTGTGGATAATAAGGACAGACGCTCTATAAATGTGACACAACAACCAGCAGGGAGATAAACTTTGTCTCGGCCCTGAAGGTTACGAATTTATCTGACCTTCGACGTTCCTCCCGCAGCGTGTCACATGATGTCCGCCCGTCTCTGTCCTTCACCGTCTCTCCTGCTTCGCCTCGCAGCTCACTCTCAAACTCTCTACATGATGTTTTTCCTTGAGTTCTTATTGTTTCTCTGACCGCTGCTGTTGTGTACTGAAAATAAGAGATAAAGAAAGATGAATGCTGGATTCACCAAAATCAAAACAACGGCAGAAATAAAGCTTTGTTTGGTTTTTTGTCTGGATGAAAACACCAAACTTTAATATGTGACTCTTTGCTCACTGGGATCAAACGGCGACATGAAAGTCTTTGGTTCCTCTCCAGCTGAGGGCAGCACAGACCTTACTGCACATATGACACAACTAACAAAACAAAGAGCTGTGATTGGCTGTCACGAGGAGGTGTGAGAGGACTCATGACCACTGCTTCATTTGTGTATAACATGGATGTCATTTAGACTGTTCACTCCCACTCCTGTGGAAAACACGGTGTGTCCAGACCTGGATAAACTAAGTGCACAGGAGTGGACGTCCCAGCAAATTCACACCGAGGTCAGACCTGCAATGCTCAGAGAACCTGTAAAAAACACTGTGACTAAAACAGGCTGAGGAACTCGGACAGGAAACCATCACTGAACGAGGCTCTGCTGAGCGATGGGGCGTGGTCATGTTTTCACAGTTTTCGTCCAGGTCTTCTTCTTCTTCTTCTTTCTTTTATTCCAAGAGTCAAACAGCATAAAACCACCAACAGGCTCTGAAAGTGGACCGAGGTTCAAAACTCTCATCACAGAGGAAGTTCAGTATGCTCCACGACCTGTGAGAGTTCAGCGTTTCCTTCAGGTCGATGCAGATGTACGGCTCATTCATTATAAACCACGTTTGCTGGGAGCCTGTGATTGGTGGATGCTCTTACTGTTACGTTACACTATCATTCAAAGTGAAGAGGGCAATGGTTCTCATTGGGACCAAAGCAGCAGATTGCAGTCTGGGTAGCGATGTTTACCCACAATGCATTGTGATATAGGAATTACTCAGAGGTCAAAGTGTGAGCCAATGAGGCACCAGACCGATCTGACACCTGCTTCATGCATGTGTAGATATCGATGCACAGACTCAAGTGTGGTCCCCCCAGAAAGATACTGAAGCTATACACAATGACAGCCTTATTGCATCATATTAACAATGCAGTGTTTACATACAATTATCTTTTCTATTTATGACCAAAAGATGTTTGACACGCAGAAATCCATCATCAGGAACAGAAACTCATGATTTCAGCAAAAACACAGGAACAGAGAGAAGCAGCTTTAAACTCCAGTGTTTACTCTGGAAAACAAACTAACACATCACAGCCTTGGCACACACACACACACGCGCACACACACACGCATAGATGCCAGGGTCAGGTTGTGCTATCAGTCCTGTTGAGTCTTGAGTGTTTCAGTGGAGGACGGAGCAGGGCCAGAGGACAGCGCTGTCACTGATAGTGTGTGTTTCAATGTGTGTGTTAGTCATGCTGTGGGACACAAAACAAGTCCTCACAGCTCAAATCTGACTGTAAGTCTCCATGAAATGAACACGAGTCAGTGTGAGGTCCTCTGAAGAGCTAAAAACAGGAATGTGTGTGTGTTCTTCTTCAGTGTGTGGAAGGCTTCAGCTCTGCAGTGACCCTGGACTATAACACACCCTCGAATTCAGATAAACACTTTGTATTATATCATGCACGCCGCTCGTCTTTAACACAGTTTCAGAGTCAAAATTTGAGAAAAAGTTTTGTTTCATTTTAAGTTTTTGTCCAGAGAAGCTTCAGAGACCCGAGGCGTGTTCTCAGGTCTGCAGATAGATGTGAGGGATGTTTGACATTACAGGTGCTGCCACTTAGCAACCATAATCAGGCAACATGACTCATCACCATGGTTACGCAGAGCTATATGTTAGAACCACATGACAATTAATGAGCTGAACTGAATTTAAAAAAAAAAAAAACGTAAATATCTTGTGGAGGTCATTTCAGGTGGCAGCTCGCAGGCTTGAACCCTCCAGAGGGAAACTGTTGGATGTCGATCCTGCTTACAGAAAACGCTGGACCTGCTGCTCGAACAACCTGCAAATATTAGATGAGCAAACTACCAACCAGTAACTAAAGAAGCTGTGCAGATGTAATAATACCACTGCACAGATGAACCTAGTGAGCTCAGGCGCGATGTCTTCATGATGCTTCAGTATCACACTTTCTTTGTCACATCTACACGAATGAGTGAATTCAACGACCAGAGTAAGTTTTAGCGCTTTGATTTACTCTAATCTCTTTAAGGACTGGCAGGTGAAGGATCCAGCAGGTGGAGCGATGGAGAGCGGACAGGTAGTTCAGGTAAGAGATGGTCAGCTTTGACTTTCAGGTGAGAAACTTGACAAATTCTTGGTTTGCTGGTTTACTCTTGATGCAGCAGGAGGTCACTGGGCGAGGACTGGACTGACCAACCAAGGAGTTGTCAGATCGGACACTTTCTTCCATCTGTTGGTGCTTGTGAAACATTTTTCACTCTCAAAGCTGTGCGTGAGTGTGGATGGGTATCAAAACTCGTGGGGACCAAAGTCCCAGTCCCCATGAGTTTTGAAGACATTTTTGAGACTCAAAATGTGGTTTTAGTGTCAGGGTTACAATTAGGTTATGGTTAGGTTTAGGGTCAGGGTTAGGCATTCATGTTCGATGGCTAGGGTTAGGATAAGCAGCTAGGGAAAGCAATGAGATGTTCCCCCAAGGATATAAATACACACACGTGTGTGCGCGTGTGTGTGTGCTGGAATATTTAGGTAGTGGTCTCAAATTCGAGCCCTCAGTCCTGTGCTGCAGCTAAATTCAATCAGTGCTGCTGATCCAAACAACATTGAGTAGCAGTAAGTCTGTAATTCACACAGATCCATGACTAAGCATTGCCCATGTCTGATTTTGAACTGTAGGGGAACATGTTGGATGGGAGTTGATTGCCCACGGGGAGGCAGAGAGATGACTTTTCAATTCATGGCAGAGGTTGGGAAGTAAAAGCAATAAATATGAGGACAGACAGCAGGGGTCCCGTGTGGCTGCAGGAGGGGAAACATGCATGACTGGACGGGTACCAGCCCATCCCGTCAGTAACCTGCAGGCTCACCAACAACAAGCTCACCAACAACAAGGGCTCTCTGCAGCTTTCAGAAGTCTTCCCACTGAGTCAGCGCTCTCTGACGCAGAGTGTGCTGAAACCAAACAGGTCAAAGTCCCAAAACTCAAACTTGGATAAATTAGTTCCTGTAATACCCACAGACTCCAGCTGTGAGTCGGTCCTGAGGTTACCAAGCTAACAGAGAAGGCTGGATGTTACTGGACACTAATCAGCAGATCTCTGTGTTGATTCATACCTGAACTCCAAACCTTTGAGTTTTCCAGTGTAAACCGAAGCTGTCACACGAGGAGGAGCAGAGGAGCGGCTCGGAGCACAGAAATCACACTCTTTGAATTTTCTTGGAAACGTTTTCATGAGCAGAAATCGCTCCACAGAGTCGGGGAACGTTCCTTTGTATGATAGAATAACGCTTTTCATTTTCAGGAGCTGTTTGCCTGAATCGCCACTTAATCTTATTCTTGGTCTTTTTCAGTGCAGCTGCAAAGATGTGTGCTCAGGTAGGAACAGACTTCATTCATGAAGCACCAGCAGCAGAACCCAACAGTTCAAAGAAACATGAAATAAAGGAAAAGGAAAAAGACTGGATGGCTTCAGTTTGACTGCAAACAGCTGAGTTTCTCTGTTTTTCAGTGGTTAAATAACCAATGTGCAGTGAACGCAGCGCTCTGCAGAGATGCTTCCTGTCAAGTTCTGTTGCTTTGTGGGCCGTTTGTGTGCACAGTGACTTTCTGTTAATGAGGAGGACGTGCAGCCACACAGCTGCATGTGAGGCAGAAAACACGATGCTGATTAGCATCCAGTAATCAGCTGTTTGAAGAAGACATATGATTTGCAGTAATATTCCTGTGCATGCATTTGAACATATGATGCCTGACAGTAGAATTAAATTGCTAATTAATTAAGTGACCAATGGGTGAGCAGCTTTAGTGAAGGAGTGGTTTCTGGGCCTACATTGTGAGGAAGCCAGCGGGCGGTTTGTGGGTCTGACTCTGTCATGACTCAGTGGAAACAGATCTGTGAACTATAAACTGAAGCGTGCAGGAGATAAGAGCTCACAGCAGAAGCCTCATTAACGTCTCAACCGAGCTTTTAAACGCAGAATGTGTTTTCCATGAAAGACCGTAAATCAGTCTGAGGTTCGGAGGCCTCAGCCTCGTCGGGGCCAAACCGCCGACCTCAGAAACGATCCTGCTGACCTGATGCGGCGTTCCTGCCACCCTCGATAGCTTTCTGCGGTTTCAAAGAAACTCGGGTTAGCCCCATTTAAAATTTTACTCTGTGATGAAAATAGCTTCAGAGGATATCCAGCCCACACATGGCAGTCCTCGCACACAGTCTTCAGCTGGCTGCTGATTAAATCACATTTCAAGGACACTTTAATGAGCTCAAGAATCGAGGGAACCCTGAAACGTTCTTATTGCTCCAATCTGCTCCAAAGCTGCACCGCAGGTTCAGGATCCTCTCTGGGCCTGACTTCAGCAGCTCCATGCTCAGCAGCCTGCTCTGCTCTTGCAAGGTAAACCTGATTGGTGCAGCCGGATGTGTTGGTGTCGACCAGGTCACCTCGTGCTCCTCCAGCCTTTCAGCCAAACCTGCGCTCTCCACAGTGTTTACACTCAACATTTTAGCAGGAAATTAACTGTTTGAAGCCTTTTGGCAAAGTGTTCAATACTCTTTCAAATAACATCTCCTGTTACACAAAGCATGCTCCAAAGTTTTTCAGTGAACCTGCCACAAGCTCATTAATTTACTCAGACAGTGTCTGCTTTTCATTTCACTGTGACTGCCATCAGTAATGGGGAGTTGGATGGTGTGTTACTCAGACTGTGTCCTGTAGAAGAAGCTGCTGTATAATCAGACGGTGCATTGTTGTTTTACTGTTTTTACAGTTGGAGTGAAACAGACAGTGCTGCTGTGGAGGGATTTATCAGTTATTGTGCTAACAGGAACTATTTCTGTGAGAACAGCAAGCTGGACCTCTGTGCCGTCCAGCAGTAGTCGGTGTGGTCGGCATTCTTGTTAGAAACATCTGAAGTAATGAGCGCACTTGTTTCTCGTTGCCTGAAGAGCAGCAGTCAGACCTCTGCTTTAGAGCCTCCATAAAGCCACAAACTTTTATCTTTTACTGTGTTTTGTTTGCTGCACCTGAAGCAGACACAGAGACATCAGTTTGTGGTCACACTCTCATAAACAGTCGAGACTGACAGAAGCCTCCTCAGGCAGGAGAGACGGCTGCCTTCTTTATTATTTCTAACTAAAAACGCATTTTTAACGACACTTTTAGATACTCGATCTCATCCCGTCCACATTTGTTGCTTCAGTCTGGATGAAACTCGTGGGTCAAACCTGCAGCACATTTCCAGCTCAGTTTCCTCGGATAACCTCAGCGGTCATGTGGACCAGTTTAGATTGTAAACTAAGACTGGATTAAGCTGAGGAGCAGCTCAGCATTATTTATCGTCTGATTTATCTTTAATTCACAGATGATCCCGTCACCTTCAGGAACTTGTTCTTTTTCCCATGTGAGACGGTCAGATTCCTGTTTGCTGGACGCCTTTGGGGAAATGACGTTGCTGTCACACCCTCTGTTCTGTAAGCTAACTCTCACCGGCCGGCCTTTCAAAGCACTGCTATCACAGAGGGAAACACAGTCATTTGTGATAATTACCCCAAGTTATTTTTTTCCTGTGCAAATCGTCCGTGTCGCTAATTTGTCAAGAAAAACTTCCGAGTGAAATTACCCAGAGAGATTTCATTAGCAGAGCCAGAGCTGATGCGTCCCTTCTCCGGTGCTTGCTTCTTCGGTGCGCCCATGACTCATCAGGCCAACCAGCCTCTGTCCACCGTTAATGACCAACAGTTTTATGGTGAAATGCTTCTAACAAGGCATTTGGACACGGGAGCAGAGCGGCTGCTTAATGACTCATTTTCAGCGAAGTATAATTATTAGTTAAACGAGGCAGATTACATCACGTGCAGCTAATTAACGTTGATTAAAGTAACTGGTGCTCTCTGTGAGTGGGTGTCTGTACCTAAAGTCAAGTCTTCAGATTTCAGACATAAAGTTTCTCACAGACTTTGACAGGATCACGTCACCTTCTGAGACGGCCGAGCATCAAACGGCAGTCGACCACGGCGGCTGGCCCGTGGCAGGGAAACACCCTGCTGCGGTCCCCCGGAGCCTCTGATCTCCGCTCGCGCTCAGCCGTCTTTACTGCTGTTCTTGTAAGGATCAGTAATGACTGCTCGTGCCTTAAAATAACCAGCTGAACCCCAAACCGTGACACTTCTGTGCTTCACCTAAACCCAGGGCCCTGATTTAGAAATGTCCTCATAGAGCAGGAAAAGCAGAAGCCTTTGATGTGCCGCTGCCGCTGAGGCGAACGTTTCATCTGCGAGTCATTTTACTGTCCTCCTGTCATTAACAGGGACGTCTATTTATGCTGCACACATGCGTGCAGCGGTGTCAGCCTGCCTAAACTTTAGTCCTAAACCAAGAGACTCATTCATAAATTCCCTTTTTGTGTGCTGGGGAGGTTTAAAAACTAAAAACTACTTGGTTTGGTTGAAGCCCTGTTGTAGGAAGGGTTGGGCTGAGGGTTTAGCTTAACGAGACCTTTTTACACCAGTAACACCAAACGGTGCTGAACTGGGAATGATGGCCCATAGTATTAATGCCACAAATTGAACAATGGTCAATTCCTGACCAGAATGATGAAGGAACTGACCTCCCAGCCCATTGTTGGAATGAACAGTGGTGCTAGTTTCAGTCATTATGCAGATGAAGGTTGGAAACAGTCAGCTGAGACTGAAGAAGTCACTTGGACGAGTGACGAAACGTTTCCACTGAAATCGCTACGATGAACGGAATCAACCTTTTGGGAAGTGATCATTTGATTCAGGTGGGTGATATCGAAAACCTGCAGGACACTGAGGCCTGGAGTTCCCCACCACTGCTTTAACCCAACAAACAAGGCACCTCCTCCACTCAGGACTCTCCCAAGTAAGCCAGAAAATTCTCACAGTCTGCCTCACACTTTCACCCCGGATCATCAGCTCGACTCTCCTCTCTGCTACTTGACTAATCTCCCCATGTCACCCCAGTGAATTTAACTAAAATTTAAATTCCAGTTTAAAAGCTGCTGCTGCAGGTTTTGTCTGCACTTGAGTCCTCCGTCCTGCTCTGGTGGCCACAGCCCGTAACATTGATTTGGTGCACTGAGCAAATCAACACACACACTCTCAGGTTTTAGGAAAAACTTCTTATTGGTCGGCCATCTTTAAACCAAATAATTTACCTGATTAAGGCTTTTCATCCTCAGAGGGATTCAAGCCCCTGCAGTGTTGCTGCGTAAACACATTTATGTCCCCACAGCATGACTAATACAACTGCATGCACACAATTTCCTTCCCTTAAATGACGTTTTGTTTGTGTCTCCTCACAACGGCACACACACAGACCTCAGTCCATGATCTCACACACACACACATACACACACGCAGAGTTGTTCAGTGTGTTTTGCTGGTTGTTGGGGTTTCCTGGTGCATCCTGGTGGTCAGAGCCACAGCACACTCTGTGCTGCTGTTTGAAAGCGGATTCTAGCTGAATGATGCCGACTCTCCGAGGTCGAGGTGGATTGTGAGTCATGTCTGTGGAAAACAGAAGATGTGACAGTAAAATCTAAATATACACTTCACAGCAGATCAGATCACAGAGCGTGACGCCGCTTCATAAGAACACAAGTTAAATGTAAGCAAACGAGGTGCCATCAAAGAGTTCGGCAACTAAATGTTGTGACCTCTGGCGCTGTGTGATGTCATTGTGGGCGGAGATGTGGATTGTAGCTCAGCTTCAAGAGGGAGGGGTGGGGCTTCAGGTGAGTTGATAAATACATCTGTAGTGACCTCTGAATCCTTATGCAGACATGTGCTCAGATCCAAAAGAGTGAGGGTTAAACCGTCAGCTTAACTGAAGTTTACTGAAGGGAAGAAGTTCCCTTCAAGAACAGTTCAGTATGTTGGAATCGTTAGTTTGCTTGCCTACACTTGGGCTACAATCAGCTGATTTTAGTGTGTGTCAGAAGAGGACACAAACTAAAATCTACAGTGTGGATGTGAACATTACTTTTCATATTATTTCACAAAAGGGTGAGAACGTGATGGTAAAGTGTAAAGTTCATCCAGGACAGAAACAGCCACAGCGGCTAACACAACTTCAGTTGTTTAAAAGCATCTGCACAGACAGCATGCTAATGCTAAGCTGCTATCCATGTTACAGCTGAGTGTATGCAGACCCCAGCCCAGCAGCCAGAGCCTGAACTTCAACACGTAACAAACTGATGATCAGTCAGGCTGCAGCCTCCGTTTCTACCTGTTCATGTAGAATCACCATGACGACTGCTTTAGTCTCTTTGT
This sequence comes from Pelvicachromis taeniatus, assembly GCA_015108175.1. Taxonomy (NCBI): domain Eukaryota; kingdom Metazoa; phylum Chordata; class Actinopteri; order Cichliformes; family Cichlidae; genus Pelvicachromis; species Pelvicachromis taeniatus. The sequence goes on along the minus strand of VURO01003477.1, from coordinate 7,441 downwards.
ATTGGTTGTGTTCATACCTAAATTCTAAGAGAAAGATTATGTGTGCCTTAATTAAGATAGGGATCTTTGCTGGTGTGTGGGGCTGTAACCTGTAGCTTTATATTGTTAAATAGTGATTATGAGACAGTCAGTCATTTTACAGAGTAACATGAAAGTAATGTAATGAGTAGTGCACTATGTATTGCAGTACTTTTAAGAAAAGGGTTCTGTATAATATGGATAATACATTACTGTTTTATAGTGATGACCCCAACACCGGTCACACCGAAGACAGGAAATAACTCCAGCAGGAAACCAGCAGGAACACATTCTTGTGGGACCTGTAACACCTGCTGCAGGTGTTCAGGTCAGCACGGTGTAAATCTTTCAGTGCGTTTATGCCCGGATGATTCATGTCTTTCCTCTCAGCTTGTTCCCACTCACTGTTTTCGGTTCAGTAGCGCGTGCAGAGCAAATACTCTGCGGCTTTAACAAGTCACAGGTCACAGGAGGGTGACCTCTGACCTCTCTCCTCGTGGATCGCAACTTCAGCACAGACTGCATTTTTGCCTCTGCGTGAGGAAACAAGTTCCCCTTGCATCTCCTCCTCGTGCACTGAAGTGTCCTTGACCCTGAACACTGTTTGTCCTCTTAAGGTTTCATTTTAACATGTTTGTCAGTGTGATCGGACAGTGGAGCCTTAAACCTGAAGGAAAGAGGAGTCACCATAGTAACTACACCACAGTGGTGTATTTTAAAGGGACAATACTAGAATCTCCATATAGCATTCCCTATGTGTCGTCAATGCAAACAATGGCAGCAAGAACCATAGTTTTGCATTGCATAGCATTATTATTTAAACTTCAGATCAATCTAGTGACTTTGAAGGCGAGGTCAGAGGTCAAATTAGACATGATGTTTTAGACAATGCACGCCACACATACGAATCCAGTTTCACAGGAAAAGAAACGATGACTCGTGACTCTCGTGTACATCCTTTAAACTTTAATGGTGAAGCAGAAAAACAAAAAATACTATAAAATAAATTAGATTAGAAAAATGCCACAAGCACATTTGATTTGTACAACAAAGCAATGCAACATACTGGAATCTGGATTTCCATATATACAGAATAAAAAATAGACTTTTTATTCTTTGTCCACTTTGTTCAGTGTCAGTATTTTTTTTTTCATTTTGATAAAAAGAAAATCTGAACAAATAACAACCAAGTTTTTTTTTTTACTTTTTGCTTCTTTTTGAGTTTTTTTTTTCTGCACTGACGTTTTGTTTGTGTCCATGTACACCGGACTAACTCTGAGTTTGTCCCACAGTCCAGAAGAACAACAAGAGGCTCCGCCCTCCTCCATGAAACCATGATAACAACAAAAAAATCCAAAAAGTAAAAACATGTAACTTCATCAAAAAGGCAACAAACACTCCAAAACTTTTGGTGAACAAATCGACAATACTGATAGAAACACACACGACACAGAAACAGCCAGAATCTGATTGGACGGCGTTTGTTTTCTCCCAAATTTATGGCTGTGGATTGTCTTTTTTTTCTGTTCAGAACAATGAAGAGTTAAGCATTGTGGGAAGTGGAGTTCTTGATGTGAAGAGCGAGAGGATGAAAACAACAGCAGAGAACTCAAAGAGAAACTAAAAACATTAAAACATTTGTTATCCGTTCGTTCAGGACAAAAGAACTGCAGGAATCATTTTCTGTGTTTTTCTGTGAAATCCTTTTGAATCAGATAATAAAATCTTCTTTTTTTTCATTTAAAAACAAACAGATACACAAACTCGACTCTTTGGTCTTCTAAAGCAAGCTAAGACATTAAATACCAACTTTAACAGCTTTAAGTTCACCATCAAAATTAAAATTTAATTTTCACTAAATCAACTGTGAATTTTATGATTCCAATGAAAATTCCCATTTAATGTATCCAAAGTGCTATGTTAAATAACATTTTATATGATTAATGCTCCTTTGATGCAGAGATTTGTCTCATAGGAGAACATTTTTTTCATTTTAGCGCCTGTGTGGAAAAAATCTCACAAAACTCATAATGAAAAGGCCGCTTTTGTTTTTTTTTAGTTCATTGAGAAAGATGAGATATAAAGGATAATGCTGTAAACATTTACCACAGACAAAGACGTGAACGTGGTTTGCAGAGGTTTGATAGGCCGGTTAGCTGCAGGCTAGCTATCGCAGAGAACTTTAGCTAGCCTGTTTTACAAATGCAGTAAGTGGATCCCAGAAAAGTGTGTGACCAGCACGTTTTCTAAGTGCTTCACTTTAACAGAGTCTCGGAGCTTCTGACCGGACAGACCGGAGGTTCCTTGTGTGATTAGCTCATGTAAGTACTTAGCTCGATATAAACATATTAATCTGTACATGCTAACTGGCTGGCTAGCACACCTATATAGCAACAGACACGTGCAGATTTATCCAAACAGAAGCCTCCACAGCTGACCTGCCGTGACCCACAGATCCTCTAATGGCCGCTAAGTGCCCGAAAGCTGGAGTTGAGTTGAGAACATAGTTTCTGGAGACATCTATTGTATATCAATTGTAAGCAAACTTTTTCATTAGTAATGTTTTATAAAATATAGAACCGTTCGGCTTTTCCTGATTTCCTGTCCCAAAGCTCCTGTTCATGTTAAACATGTAGAAACAGTTTTTTCTACACTTCAGTCTGGATGAACAAACTGTGAAGCTGAAAATCAGCAGCGTAGGACTTTTTGAAATCCAACACACCTTCTGTCAATGAAGAGGGCCGACGAGTAAATTACTGTGTCATCAGCGTACAAGTGAAAAAACTTATAATTAGTCAATAAACCTCACTGTTGCTGTGGAATAAGTACAGAGAGCTGGCCGCGGGCGGGGCCACAGCTCACTGAGAAGCTGTGACAGAAATAAACAGAAGGGGATGCAGCATTTCTGCTAGACTTTTATTGTGAAACAGCATCAAGACCAGCATCCTGAAATCAAACGTACATTCCAATGCGAGTCAGCCACGTGTCCACATACTTTTGGCAAAATCAGGATTCTCTGGCAGTAAGCGTTAAACGCCAGCTTCTTCAGGCCTCAGCAACCAGGAAGTGACACAACTGATGACACAGTCCAGATATTTTGTCAAGACTAGTGGGGCTCAAACCTGTGACCTACCTCCGGTCTGTCCTCTCTGGCTAATCTGAACACAAGTGTCGCTATAGTGCAAAAAATAAACACGTTTGAAACGCTTCTTTTAAAAGAGACATGATAACACAATATATTATTAACAATAATAATAATATTAATATACTTACTGACAATAATAATTATAACATAAAGAAGTGTTTGGTTCCAGCAGCCGAGCCAACTTGTTTCTTTCAAGTATCTCTCAACACACACACTGACACACACACTGACACACACACACATCACAAATGTATACTTCCAAATAAAATACTAAAGAGTCTTCTTCTGTCTTCCTCCAACATTTTGAAAAAGTAAACATTTGGGAAGCCGACAAACAGAGACAAATAAAATACAATAAGATCGGAATACGTGAAACAAGTTGCATAGTTTTGAGATTTTTTTTTCTTCTTTTGTTGTTCGTCTTTTTTTCAGGCACCTCGTCTCTCTGAAGTCAGACCGGTTCAGTGGTGCTTGAACGTCTCAGCCACATAAATAAACCTCGCTCCCTCCGTTTGTAACAAAAATATATTAGAGATTCTTTTTTTTCTTTTCATTTCTTTTTTCTGAAAGTGCCATGGAGACTCTCTGAGTTCTGCTGGACGAGTCTGGAGGAGAGTTTTTCCCCCAGAGGGCGACCTGGAGGGATGGACGGAGGCGAAGGATGGAACGCAGTAGATAAAAGTGACTTGATGATCAGAAAGTCAGCTTCCTCTCCTCACTCTCTGGGTTCGGAGGTGCTCCTCCTCCTCTCCTGTTCAGGTTTGCGTCTACGAGCATCCGCACTCCTCCACGATCATGTTCTGGACGTCCTTCTTGATGATCTTCTGCTCCTCGTTGTAGTACAGCATGGACATGGCTCGTAGGCGGGTGGGCACGCAGCACGACTTCACATTCTGGAAGGGGCTGTAGCCCCTCATGCGGTAGTGGCTGATGACAGTGGAGTGGAAGGACAGTGTGGACCCGGTGATGCTCGCCACGTGGGAGGGGCATTCGCCCTCACAGTAGTTGGCGTGATAACCGCGTGGAGCGATTATCCAGTCGTTCCAGCCAATGTCTTTGAAGTCGACGTAGAACTGCCGTTTGCAGCAGACACGTACCTTCCCGTCGCATTCCAGCCCGCGCTTCCTGCGCCGCTGCGAGTCGCTGCCGTCCCCCTGCCTGACCACGGCCATGAGGAAGGGCCGGTGGGACTGCTCCCGTTGGTTGCTGCGCTGCGGCGTCTCAGTGCTGCCCGAGACCAGGACAATGGTGGCGCCGGTGTCGGCGCAGAGCGGGCAGGACACCCTGAGGCTCAGTGTCGTGCTCGTGGAGCTCTGCAGCAGTGCCTGCACAGCTGCTGACACCGGAAAGGTGTGCCAGCCACTGCGACGCGTGTCCACCGTCTTCTCTGACAGGAGGGTGTCGTCCTGTGGCAGAGACAGATGTCCGCTGGACGGGTGGTGCTGCTGAAAGAGGCGGATGGTGACTTTGGCTCGGCTGCGGTTGGTCTTGGCTAAACGAAGGAAGAGCCAGACGTTCGCTTGCTCCACCAGAGACAGATCGCCGCCTTCTTTGGAGAGGACGAAGTTCACCGTGCCCGGAACTTCACCTGAGACGGAAACAGATGGAGATGGACGGTTAGAAAGCCTCCAAACAGCTTTTATACCACCAACATTCAAACAGAACAACCCAGCCATCAACTGAAACCTCACACACACACACACACACACACACACACACACACACACACACACACACACACACACACACACACACACACACACACACACACACAGACACAGTGT